>PVJH01007749.1:72443-90468 GCA_004026705.1 Nesogale talazaci
GGGGGGGGGGGGGGGGGGGGGGGGCGTGGGCAGAACTGTCCTGAGTTTTCCAGACTATCATTCTTTATGGGAGCAGAAAGCCCCCCACTTCTCCACTTCTTCCAAGGAGCAGCTGGTGGCTTTGAACTGTTGACCTTGTGGTTAGCAGTCCAGCGCATAACCACGATGTCACCAGGGCTCCAATGCTCAGAGTTCTTGCCTTTAAAAACATTTATAGCCATCATGAAAATGTTTACATACACACCAATGGCACATAGTTCATCAGACTTGAATAGATGTTTCCTGCCAGTGAAGGAAGGGGAAGCTTGTTCTGGGATGGAGAGGGATGGCAGAGGCTCTCATCCCGGTGCTCTGAACAGGGAGACACTGTTGATAAGATCTGGGGCCTGCAGTTGATCCCGGGAAATGGAATCCACAGAAAACAAGTTCATGGACAAGGGAGAGGACTCGTGTGTATGTGTGTTGATACACAACTTCTGCCAAGTTGAAAGGTAACAATCCAGGGTTGGCCCTTCTTGGACATTGAAGTTAAATAATTTTCGATCTGTGTTAGAAGTTGGAAATTCTTCTTTTGTAAAACCTGTTGTGTCGTTTGATCCCATGCTTGGGCACAAGCCCACTTGGTTTCTGGGAGTGAGTAGTCCAGGAGCTCTGCTCTCTGCAACCTTGAATGAGCCATCCATGGGTCTCGAGGGGGGGAGTCTGAGCCGCATGTGTGGGTGGCACGCTGTGAAGAAGCCATTACTCTTCCAGCCAGGCCATCCACCCAGCTGAGGGCGAGTGGCTCCCCATGAGTCAGTCCCCATGAGTTGCTATCCAGCTGGTTCTGAGTCAAAGTCAAACGAGAAAGTGAGCATGTGGTGTTTACCCTTCCAGCCTGGTATGGATAAGACGCTTTCTCATATGACAGTGATCCAGTCAAATACGATCAGGGTCTTCCCAGCCTCTGGAGTACATGAATTGTTGACTTATAGGTTAAATCTTCTTAGACATCTTCTCCACCCAACCATGGGCCTTCCATCTACCCCCAGGAGGAGCTGCAGAATTCCTGTCAGGAATGGGGTGGGAAGAATGTGCACAGGGGGCGTTTTGTTGACTTTGTCTCTGGTGGGAAAAATGGCTGTTCTCGGGAAGTGTGACGGAGATGTCCTAAGGAGGATGACCCTATAGTCTCAAGGACACACCACACATCCCCGCAGTCATCTACGTGGGGTGTTGGGAGACTCACAAGAGGAGACTTCCCTAATCTGTGCTTCCCTAAAAGAGCTTTCTTCTCTGTCTTCGGGCAACCTGTACACACCTTTCACCTTCTCTTCTCCCACCTTCTTCAAGAGAGTCGGCCTGTATTCCCATGGCTCGCAAGGCTCCCACACCAACAAAAGTTCCCTGGCTTTCTGGAATGTCTTTCAGTTCCCCTGTAAGGATGAGTTAGATGCACCCCACCCCTTTTACAGAGCGTTTTATGGCCCCCGCCCCGCCCTGAAGATGGTCTTTCTAAACACACACATTGCTCATCCACGTCTTGCTGCCAAAAGTGAGATTCCACGAATGTCTAAGTTAGCACAGATGACCCGGAGGCCGGAAGCGTTCAGGCGGCAAGATCCCCACGGCTGGTCAACTCGGTTCGTTGACCAGGTCCGGCACTGCAACATTAGGGCTTTGCTTTATTTCCTATGGCTCCCTCTGGACTGAGGAAATAGCTCTGAAGGACCTCCGAGGACCAGGTCCTTTATTTGATTCTTGGTCCATAAAGGTTGTGTTAAAAAAGGGCACTCATACTGAAAAGAAGTTAAAGCCACTGCACGTTTTGTGAGAAAATGGAGTGAAAAACAAACAGTGGTGTGGGAAAAAGTGGTCTCATAAGAGAGGGCTTTCAGACACCACTGCGGAACCCACCAGGACACTGCTTCCTGAGCCTCAGTTCTACGGAAGGGGCTCTCACTGTGGGCGGCAAGGGTGAGGCCTTCTCTCCGAAGCCTTCGCCATCACACAAACATTTGCCGCCGCTAAATTTTTCAATGTTCCTTTGCCTTTGTCTAGGGGTAGATTGTTCCACACCTACCCCTGAACCTTTACCTTTTTTTTTTTTTTTGCATGTGAGAAAGCTCTAATAGTTCTTTTTACAGAAATAAGTTCCATTTTGAGTAAGCCAGAAACCTTTCTGTGCCTCAGTTTCCAATCAGTAAAATAATGCTGGCTGATGATTTCAAAAGTCCCATGTAAGTGAAAAACCCCATGATTAATGTGTTCATTCACGAAATCTCTTCCATGTACTGAGTACATATTTACTAAGCACCATTACTCTTTCAGCTGGGCTGCAGCCGTTGTCACCACTGACAAAAGTTTCTGTACTAATAGTCGTAGACAGACTTTACTGTAAAAATCATTTTACTGGGGACTCCTACAACTCTTTTCTCCATCCATCTAAAATGTGTCAAGCATATTTGTGGTCATCATTGTTCTCAAAACATTTTCTACTTGGGCCCTTGGTATCAACTCCTCATTTCCCCCTTCCTCTCCCACCTTCCCTCCTCCTTAAAAATTTATAAATTATTTTTTCATGACTTATATTGCCCAATGTTTCCCTTCACCCACTTTTCTGTTGTCCACTCCCCAGGGAGGGGGTTATATATAGATAATTGTGATAGGTTCTCCCTTTCTCCCCCCACCTTCCCCTGCCCCCTCCTGGTATCGCCCGTCTCACCACTGGTCCTAAGGGGTTCATCTCTCCTGGATTCCCTGTGTTTCCAGCTCTTTTCTGTACAAGTGTACACTCTCCTGTCTAGCCGGATTTGTTAAGGCAAAATTAGGATCATGATACTGGGGCAGCGGAAACATTTAAGAGCTACAGGAAAGTTGTATGTTTCATTGTTGCTACACTGCACCCTGGCTGGCTTGTCTCTTCCTTGTGACCTTTCTGTAAGGGGATGGGATGTCCAGTGGGCTTTGGGTCTCCATTCTGCACTCCCCCGCAGTCAGAATGATAATACCTGTTCCTATCGACACCTCATGATCACACAGGCTGGTGTGCTTCTTACACGTGAGTTTTGTTGCTTCTCAGCTAGATGGCCGCTTGTTTATCTTCAAACCCTTAAGACCCCAAATGCTCTATCTTTAGATAGTCGGGCACCATCAGCTTTCTTGACCCTATTTGCTGTGCACCAGTTTTGTGCACCAGCTTTACACAACTAAACGAACACGCAGCGTGTCAGACAGTGAGCCGGCTGTGGCTCCGTCAGGATGAGTGACGTGTGGGGGCTGTGAGGGGCGTTCCCAGAAGACATCACTGACGGGGCCCACTGGGGCGGAGCCTTGGAGGAAGTGGTGGAGCGAGTCATGTGCCATCCAAGGGGGTGGAAAGACCTAGTGCGCAAGCTCCGAGGCCCGGGCCTGCTCGCTGGGCCAGGAGGACATGATGAGAAGTCAGGTAGACAGAGTCGAGGAGTGGGGACCCTGTGAGGTCTCTGTAGGCCACCTCGGGGGCTTTGTATTAAAGAGCAAACAAAATATTCAACTGGTTGTCAATGAATCCACTCCAAATCATGCTGTAAATTCGTGCCCCAGGGGACCCTAACTATTCAAGGTCCTGACTGTTGGAAACACATGGCCAGGCCTGCCTCCAGGCCCCTCTGGTTAGGATTTACAATGGCAACCTCTTCGTCGTTAGTAGTCGCGTGTTTAATCACTTGTACGACTCGGGGATATCTGTGTTTTAAAAGTTTTAAATGAAGACAAACTAGAAGTGCTTTTCTCTATCTCTATTAGCTTCATGGAGCCCTGGTAGTGTCGTGGCTTAAGGACAATATTAGCAGTCTGGGAAACTCACATGGGTAGTTCTACCCTCTGCTGTTGGGCCGCCGTGAACCCTAACTGACTCGGTGGCCAGGGGTTGGGTTTGGCTGAAGTGGTGGCTTTCTAATGTCAGAATTCCCTACCGTTGGATACCAACCTCTCTCACGCTGTGAAAATTGTAGACTCTTTTCAAAAGTGCCCACTTCCTGAAATCTAGCCCTGCAGTTTCTGAGCGCTTCCCTATTTAGTAAGACTGGACATTTTCAGGATGTATCATGACAATCATCAG
This sequence comes from Nesogale talazaci, assembly GCA_004026705.1. Classification (NCBI taxonomy): domain Eukaryota; kingdom Metazoa; phylum Chordata; class Mammalia; order Afrosoricida; family Tenrecidae; genus Nesogale; species Nesogale talazaci. The sequence goes on from PVJH01007749.1 coordinate 76,525, forward strand.
GACTCACGTGGCAGATGTGACCACTGTCAAAAGTCCGGTGAGGAATTTGGGGCTGGGGTCAGGCCCCAGCGGGGTCCTCCTGAGACACCCCTGAACTTTAAGCGCCCCTCAGCACAAGCCAAGATCGTACCTCCCCTGCTGCTTCCAGAGGAGACCGCAGCACGTGCTTCAAGCGCCCCTAAGACTAATAAGAGAAGACAAATTAAGAACATCGGAGGAAAAGAGGGTTATACTTTGGCGTTACTCTGGGCTAATAGGAAGCATCGTGGTTATGAGCTGGGCTGCTAACTGTAGAGTCAGCAGTTCAAGACTGCCAGTTGCTCCGCAGGAGAAACACGAGGCTCTCTGCTCTTCAAAGAATTACAGTCTTAGTCTAAACTCACAGGGGGCCGACCACCGTGTCTCACTGGGTCTCCCGTGAGTCAACTGGGTTAACACAAGTGGGGTGTCTCCAAGTTTGGGTGAGCTTCAGAATTAACAATGCGGGGGTGGGCAGAGAAAAGAAAGTCACTCTTGTTGAAACATCTGATGAGAAAGGAGGGGCAGAAGAAAGGCCGGGCAGCCCTCAAAACCATGCAGTCTTCAGGCCCTTCTAGGGTTGTGGGTTCTTTTCTCAGGGCCGCCAATTGGGCTTCACAAGGGCACACCCCCCTGTTCCTTTCTTGGGTGTATATTCACGTGCCTACAAATAGCGTCAGTGTGCCCAGTCTGAGAGAAAGTCTCACGTGGTGGCGGGGTGCAGTTCTGTCCCGAGTCTGGAGATCAGACGCTGGGGCTGCGGCATGCCCTCTGCTCCGCTCTCTTGCCAGGGAGGAGAGCACAGCCCCTGCTTCCCTAAGGGATCCTTGGAAGCCGAGCAGGGTGGCATGGCAGGGAAGCCTGCTCACAGTGACTCCCAGGCAAACCCACTCAGTACCTCCCCCCACCCCCTCCCCAAACCCGTGCAGGGAAAGGTGGAGAGTTACATGGTGCGATCAACTTCCATTCAAACAATAACACTATACGTATGTGCAGATGACTGGGGTCTTTGGCAGGATCTTTCCAGTAGGCATTGACCTCTTAACTATCAGCCAGGCTTTTCTCCAGAAACAGGTCCCCCTCACCCCCCAGCTGTCGCACAAAATTCCTCACATCCATTACAAGTACAGTAACCAGGCTAATCATGGAATTAAGGATGTGGTCTGATTCACACCACCACTAAGGTCAGATCTTAATCTCATTCTGTTCCTGTTTCTTAGCAGATAATGTCTGCAAAACGGGATTCTAATCAGAGGGATATGAAATACAAAATATATATAGTATATATAATACTCTATCTTGTAAGAGTGTGGGCTGCCATGACCATAGCGACCAAGTAAGCCGAGCCCACCCTGGTCAAGGGGTGCATGCCTAACCGGAGGGCAGGGAGTCAGACCGATGACTGGGTGGCAGGTTATGGGACTAAGACGGCCATCAAGGAAGCAAAAAAGCAGTGGCAAGGAGGCGGCGCAGCAGGGAAGAGGTCCCAGGGAGAATTGGGAAGAATGGGCCGGGTTTGGGGCAGTACGTTATCACACAAGGCAGGGTCTAGGCCGGCTGTCCCTATCTCTGGCGGGAAAACTGAAGAGCTGCCGGCGTCAGGATGAGAACCAGAACCTCACTGACTGGATGCTGACTGGAGATGACGCGACCCACGAGCCCACCTCGGTGTCCGAGAGGTCTGAGCTGGGCCAGAAACGCAAACCAGCGGTGGCCAGCATTCTGCAGGAGCACAACGTTCCAGAGCCTCGGCGTGCAAGGCAAATGTGAGGAGGTGTGCAGGGGTGGGGCGTGGTGTGTGTGTGTTTGGGGGGAGGGGTCCTCTGATAGGATGACCCAGCAGCTCCGTGACAAAAGCCCGCCAGGTCAGGCGAATGCGGGTCTCAGGTTGGTGAGTGGACAACTGGGACTCGAACCCAAACCCAACTCACTGTCGGGAGTGGATGCCATCAAGACGGGCCAGCACTGCCCCTGTGAGCCTCCAAGATTGGATCACTTCAAGAGACCAGGAAGGCCCGTCTTTCTCCCACAGAGACGCTGGTGGCTTTGAACTGCTGGCCTCGTGATTCAGCAGTCACCATGCCCCTGTATCTAGCATCGTCCTGCATGCTAGGGCTGACGATTTTCTACCTGCTGCAACAGCGGTTTCGTTTCAGAGTCACTCCAAATACAAAGATCCAAACGAACTAAAGGTTTTTAAAAAGTTTCACTTGAACTCTGCCTCCCAACTCCCGGATTAGGCGGCGAGGGGTGGGGGGCGACAGGAGGTTGTCAGTTAAGGCGGATCCACAGCATCCCTCTAAGACAAAGTAGAGAGGGTCCGTCGCTTTTTTCCCAGAAGCAGACCCACTGGCTTGCTCCCTCGAAGCAGCTGGGGCGGGGGGTGGGGGAGGTGAGGGTGGGAAACCATCCACCTTTCAGCTCGCAGTGGAGGAGTGCTTAACCACTGAGCCACCCAGGTTCTTTGAGGACTAGGTCTAGGTAGCCAACACCAACTTCGATATAATATCTTGAATCTGGGAAACATGTGAACGAGAGTAACTTTTCAAGGTTGGCTTCCTAAGGATAACCACCCCAGCAGCCCTTGAAATGTGACTGATTCTTGATAAGAGCAAATGAAGGTTTTATGGAACATCTTTAATGGCCATCCAAGGCCGGTTTGGTCCCACCCTCACTCCAGAACGGGGGCTCTGGGCCCGGTCACGCCATTGCACACAGCCCGGGTTTGCTTCTCAGCCGTCTTCTCCTCATCCCCCACTTCCGACCTGATCACACAGGGGCCCTTTGCTGAGACTGACCCAGCTTCTTCACCAATCATGGCACGGCGCGGAGCGTGCTTTGCAGCATTACAGGAGCATTTCCTGCAAAGGATGGCCAGGGTACGGAGTGAGTTGAGTGCTCGCGACACACATGGCAGAGCAAGGGCCTGGCACTCTCCAGCGTGGGCCGGCCAGAGCGCTCCTGAGGCCAAGAAAGGAGAATGAGCGCAGAAACGCCAGCCCCGCCTCGCTGTGTTCTCAGAAGGTGGATTAGCTATTGACACCAAAGACACAGAAAACAGAACTGCAGAACAGAAGCCTGGCTTCGGCCTGTGATGTCCTTTCAGTCGGGCAGGGGAGTCCAGGGGCACACACGGCTCAGACAGGTGGTTTCATGTGTGGGCAGCCTGCCAAAGGCCTGGGTTTTCCGATTTTTGTTTAAGATCGGGCTTTGCCAATTGCCACCCAAGGCAAACTCCTCTCTATCTCCTTGAACTTCAGTTTAAGGCTTTGCAGGTTTAAGGGCACTCAAGCTACTCGGCACTGCTCTGCCAGCCCACAGACTGCTGTGATCATTCAGCGCGATGCAAAGGGGGAAAAGCAGAGACTACACCTGAGACTCACGAGACCAGTGACCACTGCCCCACGCGGCTGGTTCTACCCCACTGTAGCCCAGCAGGCCCGACTCAGTGACCCTCCTCTCTAGAGGCAGCCAGTCCATTTCTGTACCCAATGACGGAAACTGACGCCTTCAAGCTCCACAAATACTTTCAAATACAGTCAACATCATGCTGACCCTAAAGGGATCCAGGAGGAGTTCCACCCCCTTAGTCTTTTTTTCCTAAAAACAAAACAAAATTTAAAAAATCTAAAATCAGAGAAGGCTTACAGGCTTCCGAGATAAGAGGGTATCCCCACAAAACCCGGAATACACACCTCCAAACTCTGTATTTAACTTTTTTTTTTTTTTTTACAAAACCTTATCACCTTCAATGTACTCTCCATTATACTTCAAATATTTGTCAGCTTCAAGGCTGAGATTCCTTTCCTTTTTTTTGTTATCACTGCCCTCAGGTGGTAGGAGTAGGAGGCCCAGCCTTTGCTCTGTGGAGCTGGAATCAAACCTCCATCCCAGTGGGCCGCAGTGCCGCGCACAACCACTAGGCCACCGGGGCTCAGCCCGAGATTCCATTCTTGGAAACAGTTTTCAAACTCATCTGTTTAGATGGCTGACGGCACCTCCCTCGTTTACTTCGCCTCTTCCATGTCATCAAATTGCTGTCCTTTCATGTCCCTCTTCATTTGTGGAAACAAAAGGCAGCCCACACAGTAAGGAGAGGTGAGCAAGGTGTGTGGGCATGAGAGGCATGCTGTATATGGCCCAAAACTAGCACACTGACGTGGCTATGTGAGCACGTGCATTGTTGTGGTGGCAAAACTAGTTCCTCATCTGCCACAAATCAGGCCTTTTTTATTGCACACTGTTACGCAGTCTTTTTAGAACCTCTAAATAGACAGTTTAACAGTCTGACCTGGTAGAACAAACTCCAAACACACTCACTAACTGTTGACGTTTTCATCCGATCGGGAAGTTGATGGGTGTCCAAAATGAAGTTTGTCATCAACTGGCATTTCACCTTTTTTGAAACGAGAAAACCAAGTATACCCTTGAGTTTTCCCCAAAGCACATCCTTGTAAGCTGTGTTCAACATCACAACAGTTTCTGAGGCATTTTTCTCAAGCAGGAAACAAAATTTTACAGTTGCACATGGTTTTCTTAAATCGGCCATCACAAAAACCAGGTTCAAGCGAAACAGATTTTATGAAAAAAATTCACTGTGACCAGCGAGATCCTTCCCAGGTGATGCTACTGGGTGCACTAACTCAGAGTGAGTTAGTGGGGAAAAATGAATACCACGAAAACTCCTCTCTGTCCAGTGCAATTGGTTTTTTTTTTTTTATATGTGTGTGTGTATGTGTGTGTGTAAAACCCCTCATGAACATATAAAAAATGACATGATCATAAAGAAACCATTTCTTTTTTTTTTTTTTTTTTTTTTTTTTGGGGGGGGGGGCATCACTGCTCTCGGTGGTGGGAGTAGGAGGCCCAGCCCCACTGCTGGAATTGAACCTCCGTCCCAGTGGGCCGCAGTCCCGCGCACAACCACTACGCCACCGGGGCTCAGCCCAAGAAACCATTTCTATAAAGCCATCCATTTAAATGGTGAAGACTGAAGGTCTCTATGAATAAATTGGTTCAACATCTTTTGTTTTGTTTTGTTTTGGGCATCCCTGCCCTCTGGTGGTGGGAGTAGGAGGCCCAGCCTTGCTCTTGGAGAGCTGCTACTGGATTTGAACCTCTAATCCAGTGGGTCGCAGTCCTGCGCACAACCACTACGCCACCGGGGCTCAGCCTCTCTTTGGCAATATTAAAATTTATTATTAAGATTCTTTTCACTTTTTGGGCTGAGCCCCGGTGGCGTAGTGGTTGTGCGCAAGACTGCGGCCCACTGGGATGGAGGTTCGATTCCAGCAGTGGGGCTGGGCCTCCTACTCCCACCACCGGAGAGCAGTGATGCCAAAAAAAAAAAAAAAGATTCTTTTCACTTTTCATGTGGATTTCTTTTCAGAGATGTTGCTTGCTGAACTTAATTCAAAATCAGTTAGCATTTATGTCTGGCGCTTCTTTGCATTAATCACTGCTAAGTCCATAAGAGAAAGGAGTATCTGAGTCTAATTGGGGGGGGGGACGACACACAGATAAGCACACAAGTTACTATGACATGACGAGGTTCGCAAGAAAGGTTAAGCGAAGAGACAGCTACAGCAGAGGGAACTGGGAAGATGTTTGAGGAAGAGACCAAACGAGAAAAGGAAGGAGTGAAGATAATTTAGTTTCTCTGGCAGAGGCAAACTGGAGCCTATTCGAAAGTAAAGAAGAATGATCATATGGAAAGTCCACAAGGGTCATTCAGCAGTTCAGTGTGGCTGACTTGAAGGTTGCTGCTGTTAACTGGCCTACAATTGGATCCTGTCTCATGGGACCCCCACACCCAACTAATCGAAATGAAGCTTGGTCCTGGGCTAGTCACCGGATCATTGGGATCCATTGTCTGGATTTCAGAATTGAGCACCAGGTCTTTCTTCTTAGTTTGTCTACGTCTGGACGATCCAACGAAACCTGGTCAGTATCAGAGCAACCCAGGAGTTTCCACCGACAGACGGAGTGCCCATGGAGAAGAGTCCACTGGGAATCAACTACATCCCAACACCAAGCTCTCTGCCATCGAGAGGACATAGTGGAACCATCCCAATGGGTATCCGAGACTAACTCTTTACAGGAGTTGAAAGCTTTGCCTTTCTCCTTGGCGGTTTTGAACTACTGACCTTGCAGCTAGTAGCCCAAATGAGCAACACACAACGCCAGCGGGAAATTCCCCCACTGTCCCCATAGTGTCGTGAAGATGGGCTCGACTTAAAGACTTTTGCTATGGCAGACAGGGTTCAGTAACACCCCCATGTCTGTTACTAACTATGCACAACAAAGAATTGCTTGTTGCTAATCACACGATTGAAAATGAAGATGCCAACTGCTGGGAGAGGGGGAGGCACGTGGAGTGGAAGAGAGGTCCGCACGAACGAGATGGGCTAGACAGTCAACGTTGTTGGACCTGGAGCTTGTATTCTTGCCACTTCTCTGTAGGTTTGATGTTTTCCATTTAAAAGGGCTGCAAAGTTGAAGGCCTGTTGACCTATGGGGTTGATGGGGTGAGGACTTCTGGGGTGACAGTGCCCATCCCAAGATTAGCACATTCCAACCCAGGGGCCAACCCAAAGTGGAGAGGCACCAGGTCAAAGCAGACTCCACAGGGGAGGTAGGAATGGCTCCATGTGACCCAAACTCTGGAGGCGCAAGTGGGGGTGGTGCGAGGACGGTTCAGTCAGAAACCCAAACTCACTGCCATGCTGCTGAGGCCCACTCAGTGACCTTACAGGATAGGCTAGAACGGCTCCTTTGGGTTTCCACGATTGTAACTGTTTACTGAAGCAGAAAGCCCTGTCTTTCTTCCGTGCTCTCAAACTATCAATCATGTCAATCACACCCCAAGGTTTAACCATGACATCACCTGGGCCCCAGCATAACTCCTGATGAGAGCAGAGCGTCTCATCTTTCTCCAGAGGAGCAGCTGGAGGCTTTGAACTGCTGACCGTGTGGTTGGCGGGCCAACATGTAACCCTATACCACTCGATGAGGGTTCAGGTACCATATGCCCTGGTTCAGGACTACGCTATGGCAGTTCGCTTTCTGATGCACTGTTCTCTATATGAAGTCTACCTTCCTTTTAAAAGTTTTGGGCTGGGCCCCGGTGGCGTAGTGGTTGTGCACAGGACTGCGGCCCACTGGGTTGGAGGTTCAATTCCAGCTCCCAGGAGCAAAGGCTAAGCCTCCTACTCCCACCACCAGAGGGCAGTGATGCCAAAAAAAAAAAAAAAACCTCCAAAAAGTTTAAGTGAAAAGAGCTCCCAATAAAATGATCTTTACAAAACAAAAACAAAATGAAATACAGCGTGTCTCCACCCCCCTGCCCCTCCTCAGCCCCCTCAAGCGCTCTTTGTTAATAAATTGTGAATGCTGAAGGAGAGGTAGGCACACAGCCTTAGAAACATAATATGTAAAGCTTCTCAGCCTCCTTTCACTCCGTCGCAATGCCTGGAGGGGGCCTCCCAACCCTCTTGGCATGTCTGTCCTTCTAACAGGAGCCCTGATGGTGTCGTGGTTTGCTAGGCATCACGTCAGCAGTGTGAAACTACCCGATGCTCTGCAGGGGCAAGACAGCACTTTCTATTCCCGTAGACAGTCTTGGAATCCCACAGCGGCAAGCCCACCGTATCCGGAAGGGTTCCTATGAGCTGGCATCAACTTGATGACATCGAGTTTGCTTTGAGTTTGCTTTCCCTAACATGTGTAAAGGCGCTTTCAAGAATTCATGGAAAAACCCATTATCCTTTATTTTCCATGAACTTTTGAAGTCCCCGCCTATACACATAGACACAAATATGCACATACAAACCCCATGGGGGCAGGGGCAGGGAACAGACCAAAAAAAACCAAATCCACTACCATCGATTTATTTCAGAGGAGAGTGGAACCGTCCCTTTTGGTTTTTGAAACTTAATCTTTAGGAGAGCAGAAATCCTCACTTTTCTCTTCTGGAGGGGTTTGAACTACTGACCTTGTGGTTAGTGGCCCAGCATGTAGCCCACTATGTCACCATGGCTCCTGTACGTATACACACTTGCGTATAAGATGCACATAGACACAATTCAGTGATGGTCTTGTTCCCTTAAAATACAAGCAAGCGGCAACGCATTTCCAGCTGCTCCAGGGGAAAAAGGTGAAGTTGTCGACTCCTGTCAAGTTTCAAGTCTCGGAAACCCAACAGGGCAGTGCACTTTGCCAAAGCATGGCGGTGCATCAGAACTGACTCAACAGCAGTGCGTTTTGGGTCTTTATTTTGGTTCTGGGACCAGGAGAACGGGTAGAGAAATGATTGGGTTTTGCATTCAAGCCATCAAAATGTCCACACTCAGTTAAAGTGCAGGAGCACAGATTCCAACCTTGTGTCTGAGAGGACTCGGGAGAGGGAGTTCAGAATAAAGACTCTGGTTCCCTCTCTATGATGGTCCTCACACTTGAACAGGCCAGGCCTGCCTGGCTTTAAGCAAGCAAGTCTGGATCCTTCCGCAGTGGGTTCTAAATCCTTTGCAGTGGCTACGTCTGGCTGCATCTCTCTTGCACACATAGTTCCTGATGTTTGTGCACCAAACCTTTTAAGAATCCACTTTTCCAGAAAGCTACCGCCTTGAAGGACCTGTTCTGATGTGTCAGGGCAGAGGTCTGGGAACCACAGCCTCGAGCCTGTTTTACAAATCAAGTTTTATGGGAACAAAGTCAGGGATGACTTTGTTCATGTACCTATCGTCTGCTTTCACCCTCTAAGCAGGCGAGCAGAGAAGCTCATACAGACAGATGGACGGATGCCGCGGTGGGGCTTGCAAAGCAGAAAGTGTCTCTGGTTCTTTAAATTAAAAGTCTGGTGACCCATGCTCTAGGGTCCAACAAGAAGAACCGTTGTCTCCCTCTCACAGGGGTTGGAGGACTTGAATCACACACCTGGATGGGTGTAACATCCAGGAGATTTGAAGTCCCGGGGAGGTGGGGAGGGGCTGCTCTGTTAGCTTGGGGAGATTTCCCTGCCAGCTGCAGTAGTCCCCACATCCCCGGGTTCCTAAGAGATGGCTGTGTGGCATCCATTTGACTTTTATTTGGGCTTGCCTGTCTGTGGCTAAACTCCTCGCTTCTTATTTGCCAGAAGAGTTAGGCTTATGAGGCTTCCTACTCCCATAATGAGTGAGCCTCAGAAACTCCCAGGGACAGGTCTCCCTTCTCCTGTAGGGTGGTCATGAGGCCAAACTGACTGGATGGCCACTGGTTTGGTTTTATAAATTAAGCTTAGGACGTACCCTACACTGATATTGCCCCAACAAAACAAAAGGCTCCCCAAATAGGATCTCATCGACGGGTATAAAGGTGAGGAATGCAACACATATTTTGAAGGGACTCAATTCTACTTCACCACACACTTCATGCCCAGTGTCTTTATCTAAGCTAAGGAGTCCTCTTTCTAGTAAAACCAAAAACCAAGAAAAAGGGCCTTGGCTTTGACAGTAGCAACAGAGCGCTGGCAAAAACTGAACTTGCTCCCAGGGGCACTTGGTATTTGCCCATTTCTATGGTGTAAATCCTTCCACAGTGGCTTATTTAATTGAAGCTAAAAAGGAGAGCAGTCACTGAGGATGAGTGTGGAGCCAGGATGAGAGGCACGCCAATGCCAGCACAATCTAAATCTAGCAAACTACCAGCTCCTTGGGCCATCTGCAACCAATGCCCAACAACCCCTTGATTCAAAGACAGGGCTCTGAGGTCCATGAAGAGACGGAGCCTTGCCCCCCTTGCTGCAGGCTAGCTCAGGCACTGCCACCAGGCGAAGGCTCATGTCCTTGTCCAGAGTCCAGGTGCCTCACAGGGAGTCACTTCCTCTTCATGGATGCTGGAGAAAGAAGGCCAAGGAACCCCGTGGGCACATCCCACCACATCAATGTTGCTTTTCATCACTATCTTCCCAGTTTGGGATTGTGGCTTCTGAAGCACAGTTTTGCTCAGAGGTATTGCTCTGTCTGCAACATGTCATATCTAAAAACAAAAAAAGCTCAGTGCCAACCAGCCATTTGCCACTCACAGTGACTCTGGAGGCTTTGTGGGCTACACGTTGGACTGCCAACCACAACATCGGCAGTTCGAAACGACGGCGCCACGGAATAAAGATGAGCCTTTCGAGATTTAGTCTACTCTGTCCTACAGGTCCCTACGAGCCGGGGGATTCTGACAGTACACTGTTCCAGGTAACCACGTTACGCACACTACTAGATTCTACATTCCAGAGAGACACGGGCTGTGCGGACCAATGCTCACTTCTTTCCCCGTGCCTCGCACAGGCAGGTCACACAGTAAGTGGATAGCAGGCATGGCCTGGGACACAAGCTGCTAGAGGTGAGATGTCACGCGCTTTTCCATTTGCGGTTGTGTAACAACAGACTCAGAGGTCTGTGTGCTGGCAACATTCCTAATCCTTTGCCTGAACAGACAGCCTCATCTTGTTCCTGTGGCAGGTCTGGTGGGTCTGAACTGCCAACTTGGAGGCTACCAGCCCAGTGCCTCCCTGACAGCATTCCAACCTTTCAGTGACTAGGGAAGCATTTAACCATTTGGGTTATATACGTAGTTGGGATATATATGTAGTTGCATATATACGCTGTATGTGTGTGTTACAACAGAATTGCACTTCACAGGGTTTTTGATGACTGCTTTTTCACAAGCAGGTTGTGAGGGCTTTCTTCCTGGGTGGGCTTGACATTTCAATTAGCAGCCGAGTGTGGAACCTTCTGCACAGCCCACGGGTTCCTTAGGAGTCAGAATGTACCGACAGCAACTGGTTAGCCTTTAGATAGGTACACGTCTATCGCCATCTTCTACTAACTGAGCCTGAAGTCAAAGAAAGAATCTGGTGAAGTTCCCACCTACCACACACCAAGGCGCTGGACAGTGCTTCCTGGCATGGGCTGATGGAATGGAAACTGAAAGAGCACCAAGAACTGAGAAGCGTATTCTAGTAAACTCAGGGCTCGCACCCACACAATTTCCCAGACGTGAGAGGAGGGCAGGGAAGCACTGGCCACCTACCCATTCTTTTGGAAATCGCTGCTTGGTAACATTCACACAAACCTCTACACACTGGGCACAGTGTCAGCGCCAGCCCGTCTCTGAGTCCACTGGCACTGCCTGACACATTATTGCTGCAATCCAGCTGCACAGACAGGTCTGTTCTGGTAGGCACAGAAGCAAACGGGGCATGCGTGAACCTTGCCCTGTTTCTAGAAGGCCAGCACAACTGATATCCGTTTGGGGCCCTGGGTATGGTTTCCAAAGTGAAGTCAAGCTTGTTCTTGGAAAATAATGGCAATAACCATAATATTCAAGTCATCAGGGGGAGATTCCAACTGACCACTCCTGTCGGTGTGTAAGCCTAAGATTATGCTCCATCAGGTTTTCATGGTTTGGGGAATTAGACCACCAGGCCTTTCTTCTAAGCATCTCTCCAGGTGGCCGCTGATTGTGTTGGTCATTTACTGGATCCAGGGAGGCCTTGGTTTCCAAGACCAGAGATTAGTAATGTCCTTGGAAATGTGTCCTAACTTAAAGGAAGGATCACAAATGCAAAGCAGACACAATGCATCCAGCCTGAAACAATTTCCTCTATCAGCAGTCCTGAGAGTGTTGTTCACTGGTCTCCTGGGTATATCACAAGTCCATAGTCATTTCCATTACACTAAGAACTCCTTTGCTTTGACATTCGTGTGCTTTCAGGAGCAGACAGTGAACGTTTTCCGAGGCTAGATGAGGGCGTGAGGAAGCACCCATCAGAATCCAGTCATCTTCTACTAAGTCTCACACTTAGGGGATTTACAAACACTTGAAACAATGCCAAGCTTCCACGTAACGTTTTATTGGGAACAGGAACGAAGACAACAAAACAAACCACAAACTCACTGCTAATGTGTCCATTCTGACTCGACGCCATCCTTTAGAGCAGGGTAGAATTGTTCCTGAGCAGAGAGCCTCATCTTTGCCCCATGGAGGAATTATTAAAAAAGAAATGGGGAAGAAGCTGGGAAATAATTATTTCTCATAAAAACATCATGCTCATAGGAAACCGGTCTGTTATTATTGCTCAGTGAATGATTAAATATAGTAAACGTTTCTTGGTTTTATTTTTAATGTGGCGAATTAGAACTAAACCACCAAGCGCACACCTGTGGAGGGGTGGCTGACTCCTCAAGACTGTAAGGCAGAGGAAGCCTTCCTTTACAGATGCAAACTGACAGGTTCCATCTTTGGCCCCCTGGGCGAAGCTGGAATCCAAATACCGGTCTTGAGGTTAGCAGCGGACCGCTGCATCTACACCTCGTAAGGCTTCTTACCTTTCTTTCAACCCACAGCAACAAAAACCGTCACTCCTAGGGGCAGAGTCCACAAAGTGAAGAGAATTGCTGCTCCAGGGGCTGCTCCCTGGGGAGGTGAGCTAGGTGACTCCCAGTGGGGTGGGCGGGGGGAGGCTTCCTACTTCCAGGAAGAGTTCTAGTCTCAGACCCCCCTCCCCCCACCCCCCCCCACAGTTCTACCCTGACCTCAGGCTCTGAGTCAGAATGAACTCCAGGGTGGCGAGGGAGGGAGGGAGGGAGTGGGTGGGAGGTGGGAGGTGCCGGCTGAATTAGAAAGGGCAGCCCCGCCAGACAGGGGCTCAGCTTGGCCCAAGACCTTTTCCGAGCATGCCCCCAAGCACCCACCGCTTCCCTGCCGGCCCCAGTCCCCTCCCCCCTGCTGCGGAGCCCCGATCGGCCCGAACCACCTTGGACAGGATTTCCCCCTTCGCCAGCAGGTTTCGGGGAAGACGCCCGGGCGGCTCGCACAGCCCTGGGGGGAGGGTCCCCCTGCACGCCTGTCGGGGGCGCGGCGGGCTGAGGGCTCCCGCGCGGCCGGCACGGCTTGGGCGACGAGGAACTCGAAGGGCCCTTTCCAGTCCTCGATCCTCTCCCTGGGCTCGGCACAGGCCCGGGAGGTCAGTCCCCAGGGGGCATGTCCTGCTTTGCTCCCAGGCCCGAGACTCGGCCCCCCTCCCCCCACTCCGGCCGCCCAGCGCGGCGTCTCGGGCCGCTCGGAAAAGGTGTCCCGGGCGCGGCGGAAAAAGGCCGGCAGCGGCTCGTCGGCGAGGGCAAGGCGGCCGGCGCGCCCCCGGGCCCCCGGTGTGGCCGGATCAGTACTTACAGGGGATCGCACCGCTCTGCTCCGCCACAGCCCGGCCGGGACCTCGCTCCACCGGCGCGCTCCCTTTGCGCTGCGGGCTTCCAGCTGCCGCCTTGGCCGCGGCGGGGCTCCTCCTCCTGTGCCCCGGGGGCCCGGGGCCGAGGGCGTGGCGGGGGCGTGGCGGACACGCAGGCCCCGCCCACTCGGCCGCGGAGAACCGCCCCGGCCTGCGGCCCCGCCCCGCCCCGCCGTGGCTGGAGGAGCTCGTGCGACTGGGGACGCGGGAGGCTGGCTAATGGCTGAGCCGCAGGAAGAGGAGGAACGCCTCGCTCAGACAAGGCCCCTCTGTGGACCCAGAGTCCCGGACGACCTCGACTTTCCTCTCACTTTGGCCCAGAGCGTTTGCTTGTCCAGTGCGCGCTAGGAAGTGGCAGCAAAGCTGTAATACTAATAATCCATAAAGGCAAAGGCTTTATTACCTGCCCGGGTTCGGGTGGACACTTAATTCCTTGCACAGAGCGAAACCAACCGGCATGGTCTTGAAGCTGACAGGGTAGGGCTTCTGTTCCGTATTCTGTGTGTCACTTTTTAAAAGGTGTTTTTAATGCACTCTGTTCCCCAGTTGAGAAATGGCACCGAGAAAAACATTTTCCCCCAGCAAGCCTGCGTTTGATGGTTAAGTCAATTGGAATTTCACCTTCTCAGACAAACACTCAGACACCTGAGTCCAAAGAAGTGGTTTGA
>PVJH01007750.1:0-21773 GCA_004026705.1 Nesogale talazaci
TCTACTATACAACGTGGTGCATGTGGCCCCGGTCATTTCTGATCTACCCCTGCTCCACTCTCTGCTTTTGTTTACAGTCCCGCCCTTTTCCCAGCCACACTATCCTCATCCCTGTTCTATGCAAGGGCCCTCTCCTCCCCAAGACCCATGGGTCTGCTCTTCCTGATGTCATCCTGGTACCTCTTAGCCACACACCCTCACCAAAGCCTCGCCTGGCCCTACCCCCTGACTCTGCTTTATTTATCCAAGCCCTGACCTGTGTCTGGCCCAGAGGAAGCTTTTTGCTGATTGAATAATTAATTGTCTGTCTACCCCAGGAGATGTCGACACCAGGTTCTTTCCCACACAGTACGTGGACCCCAAGGGAATGGGGACTCTTCCTGCTACCAGCACCACCACCTCCTCCACCTGCTCCCACCTTCTCTCTGCCCTGACCAATGCTTAGGGCATAGTGAGCAGTCAATAACTATTTGCCAGATGGATTCATGAAAGACCCTTATCAAACAGCACCGAAGGGCCATTGTCCACCTGGCATGTCCAAGATAGGTGACATGGGGCCACTCACCACCCACAACCATCACCGGACTCCATCGAAAAACATTGGACTTTCTGAGGGTCGGGTCCCAGAGGGTCGTGTGCAGAAGCTGTACCTTCTGAAGGAGAGACAGATCCCCAGTCCAACAACAGCACTGAAAGAGCTCTGCCACCCTGGGTCGAGGCAGGGAGGCGTGATCCCAGTTTAAAGAAGTCCCAGGAGATTATCTAAAGTGTCCCACAGCTACTGGGTGAGGACACGTGCTGGGGCTGGAGCCTGGATGCAGGTCACTTCTGATGGCACTTCCATCTCAAGACTGTCGGTGGGGGGTGGGGGGTTGGAGGGGTAGGTGTTCTGTGTACTCAGAGCCTGAGCGTTTGGGTAGCCCCATGTTTCAAGCAGGCATCATGACCCCGTTGCCCGGCAGTGGTTTCAGGCCTGTGTAAACTATCACTGTCCCCACAGCAGCTCGTCAGTCTTTTCTCTCATGATGCTGCTGGCTACCTGCAGACCACCAGCCTTGTCCCTCAAAGCTGTGCATTTCACCATGACAACCACTTTCCACCCAGTACACACTCAAGTGGTCCTCCAAGGGTGGTCCCTGGACCAGCAACTTCAGCCTCACTCAGGACTCTGCAGGTGCCCAGCCTCGGGTCCCACCCCCGGCCCCAAGTCAGAAAGCCAAACTGGGTGCTTCCAAGACCTCCCACTGTCTCCACTACATCCTGCAGCTCCATGTCCAGGGTTCCGGCTGCCGCTGGGTCTCCCCAAAGCTGAGACACGCTTCAGTCCAAGCCAGCAGCCCCTGGATGGAGTGTTCCAATATCCCCATCCTGACCGCCGTCTCTTTTCCATCTGCAAATGGACCCTCTTGAAACCAAAACCCAACTGAGTGCCAGGGAAGCCATGCCGATTCCTCAGGACCCCCCCCCCCACCAGAACTGGGCAGAATTGCCCCTGTGGTCTTCCAAGACGGGAACGCTCTGCAGGGGTGGACAGCCTCATCTCTCTCCTGAGGAAGGGCTGGAGGCTGACGGTGCAACGTGTAAGCACTGCCGACTCTTCCCAAATCCAACTCTGCCAGGGAGTCGGTTTTGACTCTCAGGACACTGCGGGTCAGAGTAGAACTGCTCCCTGCTGATTCCAGAGACCTGGAGCCTGAAGGCAACCTCCCAGAGCCTTTCAGGAGAAGAGGGAAGCTTCGACTTCCCTGTCAGGAAGGAAACCAGATTGTCCTCACTCTGAAGCATAAATAATGAAAGTGCCTGGTAAAAGGACACCTTGAATCAATCTGTAAAAAGGCCTAATGGAGGGGTAATCCAGAGGACCGATGGTGCCACAGTTGGTCTCCCAATATTTGATGGGCGTGTCATCTTAAGGGAAGGGTGGGGATGTAAAAGAATCACTTGTATTGATGCAGAAAAGGGCTTTTCTTTCTAACGAATGGCTCAAGACTAAGCCAGGAGGGGAGTCGGCCATTCTGAAATGACTGTCTGCTCCTCATTTTGCTGAGCGGCCTCTCAGACAGGCTGAAGGTCGACGCCTGTGTGGTGTTTGCTCCGCTGTCCCGGGTGTGACTGTCTGTGGGTGAGAAGAGCAGGCAGCCTACGGCCTCAGTTATGGCCAGGGACAGCCGGGGCTGTGTGTCCCCGGAGTCAGCCTGTGCATAATCGGGGCATTCTCGAGCCCGGCAGTCAATAGCCTTTTTGTCTCCTCCCTCACACATCTGCGGGCTGTGAGCATCACACTGAAATGCAGCGCAAGGGGGTGGAGGGGGAGTCGCATAAAGAACGACATTGACGGAAAGGTAAAGGCTTCATAAGTCTTCAGCAGGCGCCCCTCAGAGGTGGGCAGTGGGCTGTTGGGCACGCATTATTGCTGCTCACGGGCATCCTACACATCCAAAGAGACTCTCTTCAGCCGAGGTGACCATCTCGGCCCCAAATTAATATTCGATGGAGGGTCTTTGTCTGCAGACCGCATCCTGGTAGAGCCATTTGCCCCTTCAGACCCACGCCTGGCCAATACAGCCCAGACGTCCAAATGGATGAACACGCTGGTTGGGACGCACATAGATTTGAGCCTTCCAGCCTCGCTTACATTCCCATAACGTCACTTGTGCAACAAAGCACATATCTCACAAATTCCATAGCTTTTCACTAAAGAGGTTTAAGAGCCAGGACTAAATCAAGCTTTTTCTCATGGGGGTGGGCGGCAGGGGGTGAGAATGTGTGTCTGAGGCTGTTTAACAAAGAAGTTAAACACATAGACTGCCGTCTCCTCACCAGAAAGGAAGACCACCCCAAGATGCCTCAGTGAGAGCCCCCTTGCCACCCCATAAGTTCTCGGCGGGACCTTCTGACACCAAGACCACATGCTGGCCAGGACAAGGATGAAGGCTGACAAGCACTGTTCCCAAGCAAAGAGCACTCACTGCCTCTTTCAATATCTAGCCTCCAACAGACCGCACCCTGCATCCCAGCACAGTCCACAGCTGGCTGCGGTACCTTGGTGGGGTATCTTTCCTGAACAAAGCTGACATGTAGAGGCCTTTGAAAGAAAGAAATGTGATTCCAATGTGAAGGACAGCATCAAGTCCCATCATGGGACGAAAGGAGGGGGGTAAACCATTTGCATGGAGTTCAGAGCCAGGAAGACCTGTACTGCTGTGACTCCACCACCTCCTATTCCAGGGGATGTTGGTCATCCAGGAAGTTACTGGAAGCTCAGTGTCCCCAGTGGTGGGAAGAAGGCTTTAGAAAGCCCTAAGTGGATTAGATGAGTGTGTGTGTGTGTGTGTGTGTGTGTGTGAAAAGCATGCAATACCACACCTGCAGTGTCCTGTTTCAATAGGAGATGCTGTGGATTGAAATATGTTGCCTGCAAGGCCTGTCTCCATGGTGGAATCCTGCTTGGAAGCTGGGCTTTCCTTGTGTGTTAGTCCAGGTAGACTAGAGGAATAAATTTATAGACATGCATATGGATAAAGGGGAATGGTTTATATACAAAAGGAATGGAACACTGAGAAAGCATCCCAACACAGTCAAGTTCAAAGTCATAAGTCCGATATTAACCCATATGCCCGATACAAGTCTATAATGTCTCCTTCCAACTCATGAAGTCACAGGTCAGTGGGTGCAGAATGCCAGAGCTGGCAGGGGTCTCCCCATGACTCCTTGCTTCCAGGGCTCAGGGTCCATCAACAGCATCCAGTGTGGCAGAAGCAACTCCTCGCTGGCAGGGGTCCCCACATGGCCTCTCCAGCTTCAGAGGTCTGGTTCCATCAGGGTAAAGCCATGTGTCTTCTCCTCCGGCTCCTCAGACGCTGCCATCTTGTCTTGTTCGAATTCATCATCTCTGAGACTAACTCCCAACAATCAGGGAGATAGCTTCTCATCTTCACGAGGGAAATATCATGAGATTTCCCAGAAGTCTCAGGAGAAAGCCATGCCCACACGGAGGCCTCAATGGCTACTCACTGACTATCTCCAGATGAACAGGCTAGACTCCACCCCCAAATCCCAATCATGAAATTAACATAAGCACATGACCATCACACCTCGCTATGCTAATGACCCCCTATTGGTGTGGAGTGTGTCTTCAGTGGAAGGACTTCTGAGTTCAGAGACAGACAACAAACTCGCTTCCATGGAGGCAGTGCCACCCATAACAACCCCAAAGGACAGGTAGAAGTGCCCTGTGTTGGTTTCCCAGACTGTAACTCTGTACAGAGACTAGAGAGGCCCCACCTCCCATCCCGCAGCTCCCATCCTTCTCCCTGGGAGCAGCTGGTGGCTTCAAATTGCCTACCTGGTGGTTCTCAGCCCAACGGGTACCTGCTATGCCCCCTGGAATCCTGGGTGCTGTCAGGGTCAGCAATAACACAAGGATGGGGAAGCACAGTTGGGGGGTGGGGGTGGGGATCAGTCACATGAAGATGGCCAAGGAACCATGGAACTACAGAAGCTGAAAGGAGACAAGGGTCTTCCCTAGAAGAGACTGAGAGGAGAAAGTTCCCCCTGCCTGAGAGCCCAGGCCTGAACTTAAACTTCCAGCCCCCTGAACTGTGAGAAAATAAATTTCTGCCTCTGTCACAGCAGCATCAGGAAACCAAAATCCATCCAGGACATATGTTGATATATGTGCATGCCAGGCGGTGTTCAGAAATTTGTGCACCGATGGAATCAAAACTGGGGCACACACTTTAGAATCCTCGACCATTTGAACACTTCCCTACTAACAAAGTTTAGCTTAGGAAAGGATGGGTGGGCGCCCAGCGAGGAAGTGGGCCAAGGGCTGGAGCTCCGAGAGGATTTCAGTGGAGGAAGATGAAACCAGACGCGTGTGAATTAGAGAATATAAAACTGATGACCTGCTCTGTATGCCTTCACCCAAGTGACCCTCAACAAAGGTTCAAGAGGAAGGACCATGGGATTTTCCCCAGGAACTTTCCAGAGTCCCCATCCTCTCAATTCATGAATATCCATCTACCCACCTCATCTTTGACCCCAGTCACTGTTATAGACTCTGCGGTCCTTCGGCTGGGTCACTGTGAAACCGGATCCCTACCAGGTCTGCTGCCTGTGTTACACGACTCTCTGGGCATGGTGCCTCCATGGCTCTCAATGGTGTGTGTGTGTGTGTGTGTGTGTGTGTGTGTGTGTGTGTGTGTGTGTTGGGAAAAGACCCAACTGTGAAACTAAGTGAGTTTTTTTATTCCCACACATTGAACACCTTTGAGCTGATTTGGGGTTGTGCTATCACAAAAGGCCTGGGGGCTTTTATTAGCTGGCCCGGGTGACACAAATTCTATTCCTTCCAGTTTGTTTCCTTGACATCTCCCCAGAGAAGACGTCAGCTGGGCCACGCCTGCTCCTCAGAGCCGTGTGGCTCTTTCTGGCCGCTGGTGTTCCCAGCCCTTTGCGAACACTATGCACCTGCCTTTTCCCTCTGCTACCCTCTCATATTCCAGTCGCCTTCCAGAAAGCTTTCGGTCACGCTTGGTTTTTAGCACCCGATCAATAGTCCGTGGTTGGCCATACAACTCTTTCGTTTCCCGAGAACCGTGTCCATCAACTAGAGGCAAAGGGAGCCAGCACTTAATCACACATGAGGTTTCGCTTATTTATTTTTAGCCCCTTATGAAAGTTTTCATGCCCTTCACCCGCCTTGCGTTAGCCGAGTGTGTTAAAATGAGCTCCGTCCCTGGCTGGGAAGAGTGTGGTGAGAGATCGGCTCCAGTCTCCTTTCCTCTGTGTCTGGGAAGACACGAAGGCTGTGCCTGCCATCTCCTTGGCCTCTGCAGAGACCTGTCCTTCTGGAAGTCCAGGTCCTCTCCTGACTGGTCCCAGGAATAAAGGGTGCTGGCAGGAAAGATGATTCAGTGACTGGTGGTCAGGTGCGGCACTCAGCAACAGGCTAGCATTCTTGCTGCATCCTTCAAGGATCTGGTAGTAAGGTCCACACACAGACAGTTCCAAACTCTTCCCAGTCTGTGCTGAGTTTGAGAGCCTCTGCTGCTCATTGAAAAGGAGCCGGGGTGGGGATAGTTGATGACACGTTGGACTGCTAACTGCAAGGTCAGCTGCTCGAACCTACCTGTCCACCCTTGGGAGAAAGGTGAGGCTGTCTCAGAATTCCCCAGGAGCCATCCTACCCTTGTCCTATATGACCACTATGAGTTGGAGGCGACTTGATGGCAGAGGGTTTGGGCTTGGGGCAACTGGTCATTTAAGGGTCCTGGTGTCTCCATGGATTAAGCTAGCCATAAGGTCCATTGTTCAAATCCATCAGGCACCCCACAGAAGAAAGATAAGAATGCCCAACCCCGGAAAGGGTCCTGGTCTCAAAAACCTTGTATGGAGTTGCTGTGAGTGGGATTTGAGTCTGTTTTGCTCGTTGTGCTTCTGCCCAATGCAGCGGAAAAGGAAGTGACATCAAGAACCAAGAGAGAACAAGGACACACAGCTGGGGGCGTCCCTGAGCACCACATGTTCTACACGTGGTTGACACAGACAAGGCTGTGACATCGGCATTGGAGAAGCATTTCAAAGATGAGACAACCGGCCTACGTGCCACAAGGTCACACATCTGCCAAACACAGGTATTGAGCGTGAGCCTATCAGAAGGGGTGCAGCCAGGTGTGGACACCTGCCCGTGTGCTGGCTATATCTGGGAACATCAGCCTCATAACTGACAAGGCCGCCCTGGAGGTGGAGAGGTCTCTGTCCTCTGCAATTTCCAGCTGGGCCAAGGTCCCCCACCCACCTGGTGGGAAGTTGACCATGGAGTGCATATGACACCCACCAAGAAGCTGCCCAGCTGGGATGAGCCTGGTCACCTCTCCCAGGATCACAGACATGGAGACTGAGGGCCTTTAGAAGGTACGAAATCAGCCAAACAAGGGACAGCAGTCCACAGTGGGGAGGATGCTGCAGCCCTGACCTGCGCCCTTCCTGGGCTGAGCTTTGCTCTGGGGCAGTGGGCCCCAGTCCAAGATTGTCTGCAGGGGCCTGGGAATGAGTCACCCCAGACAGTATCTATTGAGGGGGTGTCATGTGCCAGCCCCTAAGATCAGGGACACAGTTCCCAGGGAATAAAGAAGATAGATGAGCACTTTCTCACCACTCAGGCAAGCAGGAACTGCCTTCCTCTCCTCTTCTCATGGGCTGCCCTTTCTTCTACAGCCCTCTTCCTCTCTCTCTCCCTCCCTCTTCCTCCCCTCCCCCCCTCTTCTCTGTGGTTCCTTTCTGGCCCCACCCTCTCACCAGGGCCTTGGTTCTACTGGAGAATCTTCTCCCAATTGTTCTCTTAGTTAACAGAAGCACTGCTTCCACCGGGTTTGTGTGAGGGAGTAAGGAAAGTGTCCTGAGGGAATCCCCTGCAACAGGGCAGTGTCTTCATGGCCTCTGTATCGCTGCCATCCAAGAGCAGGGTTGGTGGCAGGAGACTTCTTAGGATGCTGAACCCATCACTTGGTACTAAGTGCTTATTTATGGGTGCTCAATTGGCTCTGTCCCCCCCCACCCCACCCCCCCCGGCACATCTGAGGCCTGCACTCAGAGGAGCTGGGGAATCTCAGGGAAGACGGTGCCTCAGTCTCCCATTCACAAGCCCCTCCAGGGACATTGACCTCACACCAGGGGAGGGTCTTCGTCCCTCATCCTTCCCCTCCACCCTGTCTCCCGGTCCTGCTTCCCCTGACAGCTCATGGAACTCTGCTCTCGGGACCCTCCCTGGGGATGGATGACGCTGAAGTCCCTCCATGAAACTGCGGCCCCCTGGTAGAGAGGTAGAGACACAGTTCTAGAGTGGAGTCCTGCACCGTGGAGTGAGTTGTTGCACTTGGGGAGGGAAGGACACAGTCCTGAGAGCTGGACAAAGGGTCTGAATCAAGGCCAGACTATTCTTGGTGCATCCAATTGGCTCTGACTCATTTATGACCATAGGTCCCACGGAACCAAACAGGACCCCACACCACGTTCACAAGCATGGCTACAACCACTGCGTCACTCCAGAATGAGAGTGAGTCTGAGTCTCCAGCCTTTGATTGCCACCTGGATGAGGTAGGGAGGCCCCTGGCCAAGCCCGGGAATGCATGTTCCCTGCCGGCCACCTGGTTGGTGTTAGTTGTCTGGCGAGTCTGTCTGACTCTGGCGAGTCATCTGAGCAGGCTCAAGTGGCCCCTCCTAAGGCGAGTACCCACTGCAGTCCAATGGGAGCACACAGTGCTCCCTATTTAAACCTTTGGGATCCTGGGACCTGACCCCCCAGGTGCTCTTCCCCTATTCTCAGCTCCAGTCTCTGGACTTCCACCATCTTCCTCACTCAACCCATGAGGTGAGTTCCCAAGGGCTTCCATTCTCCTTCCTCCCCATCACCACTGTCCACCCCCAAGGCATCAGGTCCCCTAAAGGAATCCCCAGACAACTGGGGTACCAGCAGTATCTAGCCTGGTTTGCTAGTCTTCTAGGCCTGACGAGTAAGAGGCTGATCAGATCCAAGGAATGCAACTGAGAAGGAAGGTGGGGCTGAGACATGACTTTATACCGTCTCGGAGAGATTGCTCCCTGTCAGGGAGTGTATGATGGTAGTCTTACGGAGGCCTGAGCAAGAATTCCAATTCCTGCTCTCCAAGCTGAGGTGTGTTAGTCTGGGTAGGCTAGAGGAACAAATCATAGATATCATATGTGGATAAGAAAGGGCGTTATATACAAGAGCAATTGAATATTGAGAAAACATCTCAATCCAGTCCAGATCAAGTCCATAATTCTGATATCAGCCCATATGTCCAATAGCAGTCTATAAATTCCTCTTCAGACTCATGAGACACATGCAATGATGCTGAATGCAGGAAGATCACGGGCCAGTGCGTGAAAAGTCCTGTGGATCCAGTGGCAGTGGAAGCATCTCAGGGATCTCCACATGGCTCCTCCAGCTCTAGGGTTCTAGTGTCTTGTCATCAGGAATATCTGGCAGGAAGTGAGCATGTGTCCCACCTCCAGTGAGCTATTTATCTCCTTAGTGCCCTGAAACGAGGTCAAGCTGGGACCTGATTGACAAGACAAATCCCACCCCTTCACTCCTAAGTCTCAAATTGACCACAAATTATGTAACTACCACACAAGGTAAATCAGTTCATCCAAGATAAATTATGGTCACAGAAGAAGATACACAAATGGCACACACAGAGAGATAGAAAGAGAGAGAGAGAAACAGAGACAGATGGTTATTCTCATAAATCATCAGGAAATCCCAAATTGAGCCATGTCAGCACACTACTCCACACGCATGGGAAAAGAAGACTGACAATACCAGAACTTTAGAGCAGCAAACTATTGTGACCACCTTAACCATGACCAGCTCAGTCCACTTCTAGGTATTATGGTCCACAAAAAAACCTTTGGGCACAATATGACTTGCAGAAGGAAGTCCAAAGACCTTTATTTCATAAGGATGCAGACCTGGGAACAGATAGCCTGCCACCAAGAGGTGGATGGATGTCTGACTGAGGGCAGAAAGGGTACAGTTCTGAGAGTCAGGGACGGGGTGTGTCGGTCTGAGGCCCAGCCTCCTGGACAGGCCGCGGCCGCCGGAAGGGGCAGGGCCATAGTAAAGAGATCTAGGGCCCTGATGGTGGTGAGCTGGGCATTGGTTGGAAGGTCCCTTCTGTGAGCAGGGGTCAGCTGAAACAGACTGTGCAGAGAGAAACAAGTCACGGGGTACAGCAGGGAACAGGACCACACCTGCTGCCACTTGTTCATCTTCCTGGAGACAGATGATGCTTTCATGTCCTCCAGGAAAGAATGACTCTGAGAGTTTCATCTCTAAGGGTGGTCTCAAAGCAGAGAGGGAAATGTCTGTACCCTCTTTGGGTCTGCCTCTATTCCCTAGCTTTCTGCAGTCTGTGTGTAGACCTGGCTGCCTCCTGATAAGGAGACTTGAAATGAAGGTTCAGAATAGAACACAGGGCTGGAGGAGCCCCCTCCTTCCCCCTGCCTGAAAACTCAGCGCCAGCTCATGGGCAGCTGGCTCCATGCCAGAAGCAGCTTTAATGATGAGGACTCTCCCTGGTATGAAACCCCACGGTTCTTGAAGCCACTGGTGCGGTGAGTCAGTCAGTGCCCTGTGAGTCATGCTTGCCCCCCAGGGCCCACAGAGGAAGTTTTCTTCATAAAAAGGCCTCCTTCTAGCCAGGGCTTGGACACTCAGCCTGGGTGACACTTCTCCAGCGATGACCCCTCCTTCAAGGTCTTGTCCACCCCCACCCCCACCCTCCTGGAGAGCTGAGGCTGTGTCCAATTGAATGCCTAATCCTCAATGTACGTGACCTTCAGGCCAGGTCCAGACACAAACGTCCTCTGGGCAGCGTCCCCCATGCACACGAAGCAAGGGTGCCTGCAGCTGTGTGCCTGGCCAGGTGGTCATGTCCTACGCCCGCCAGTAGGCCCTGACAATCAGAGGAAGCAGGTCGGCTTCATAGTCGGCTTATTGCAACGCTGGCTGGATTCAGAGACTGCAGACCCTCAGAGACTTCCTGTCCCTAAAGAGAGGTAGAAGAGGGGGCATTCCCCCCCACCGGAGCCCAGCTGCTCCACACCCCTATGAACAGATTACTCACCAGCCCCGCCCCCCGCCCTCCCCAGGCTTCCAGATCTTCAGGAAATGCTCTCAGAGGGGCCCAGCAGGAGGAAGTGACTGCAGTGTTCACTCACAGCATGACTGGGGATACCAGTGGGCCTCAGGTAGCTGCTGCCCCCACCCCTGCCACCAGTGAGGGTGTTGCTGCTACGGGGGTGGGGGGGGGAACAAGGGAGAGCAAGGGGGCCAAAAGGTAGAGAGGTCAGGGGGACAGAGGAGGAAGGAAGGAAGGAGAACCTGGCTGTGGGAGAGAAGGGAGGGAAGAGAAAGGAGGGCACACAAGAGAAGGGGTGCAGTGAGCAGGAGGGGAAGGAGAACAGAGAAGGGAGGAGGGAGAATAAGTAGGTGGGGAGGAAGTGGAGGGAGAGGAAAGGAGACCCAGGTCTGGTCTCTGGGAAGACCCTGGGTGGCCTTCCCAGTATGGACCAGGCACTCCTCTTCAGCTCTTCACAGGCTCGCGCCTCCTCAGACCTCAGGACCCCCCACCTCCAAACAACCTGCCCCACCCCGCCCCACCACCCTTCTGAGGCAGTCAGGTCCCATTCCTTGAAGCACCAGCCCACCCTGCACTTTTCTTGCTCCAAACCTTCCCCTGCAAAGCACTTCTCCTCAGGTGAGCTCAGCTGCCCTGGGTCTTCCTCTGATCTCTTCTCTGGGGAGGGCCCTTCCTGTCTCCTCCTCCTCCACCTGCTGGCCTCCCTCTCCCTTCAGGGCAGCCTTTCTGTTCCTGGCACCTCACACAGAGTGCCCTTAATCCTTCCACATCCACTCTGCATCCCTCTATCTATGCACACCGTCCAGAGGAACATCCGCAGAGCCACCAAGCTGCTTAGGGCAGGAGGTTACATGGACACCAAACTTGTTAGCAGTCTGAGAGGACCCAAGGCCATGGGTGCCTGCCAAGGTCACACAGTAAATGGGTGGGTCGCCCACCCAGGATCTACAAGGCATGCCCCTCCAAGAAAGAGGCTGCCGGAATGAATGGCAGTGAAAAACGAAACGCACTTGATGGGCTCTCAGGAGATGGGAGGCAAGGTCTGGGGGGAGGGGCTGGTGCTGTGAAAAGGTCAGGTGTGAGAGTAGGGTTTTGCGTCAACTTGGATGCGCCAAGAAGCTCAGTGATTTGGCAGTTCAGACCTTGGAATGTCCCATGACGCAACCTAACACCGTAGACCCGATTCCACGATGAGCTGGATGCTGCCTTCTTCTCCTAAACCTCTGTTTCTTTGGATCTGACCCAAAGCTCTGCCCTGTTGCCTGCCCACCCTGGAACCATCATCAGTCTGCCATCTGACCTGCAGATCTGGGCCAGTTCATTGGACTGTACAGCCACAGATAGACCTGCTGTGCTTGCATATATACACCTCTACCAACCTCTGGTGTTCCTGGTTTGTTGGGCCCCCGGGCTCTATTTCAGGCCAGAAAAGCTTCCAGCTTAACCTCTGACACATAGACTGGAACCAGGCTGGACTTACCCACATCTACAGTTTTGTCAGCTGTTTTCTTGAAATACAGTTCTGTCTATCTTATCTCTGGTTTTGCTACTCTAGAGGTGACAGCTATGAACACCCCTGGTGTGTACATGCACCTGTTCACGATTTGCCAGAAGGGGCTGTGTAATGGACTGGTCTATGTGCACTCACCTGTCTGTGGCTTCAGAGGGCAGGCAGCTGTGAACACATCTGTGTGCACGCTGAGCGGCAAGAGGACAGTTGTTTGGGGCAAAGCAGCTAGAGACAGATGAGCTCATCTCTCCTGGCGCCTCCTGGTCTCAAAAAGCCAGAACCAGGCCCCAGACCGGGCGAAGAACAAGCAGCTGACCCAATGCTGTGGCTTCCTGCTTCCAGGTCTGCGACACAGGTCCCAGGTAAAGTCAGGGGCAGCTTCAGAGTCCTCTCAGCTCCCCAACTCCTCAGCTTGCACAGGGAATCTGACACTTGTTTGCCTGCATCTCTGGGTGAGGGGGTTGCCCCTGAGAGACAGCACTGCACTGCCAGCTGGGCCCTCTCTTTGATCACTTCCAGTGGTGCCCCCTAACCTCATGGGGTTGGTTAAGGTTCTGCCACCCAGTCAAGGCCATGGATACCCCACACCTCCTCCCCTCGGCCCTTTTCGTTTCATCCTCAAAGTGGTTGAGCTCCAGCGATTGCATCTTTGTCCAAAAGCGCCCAAGGGGCAAAGCAGTCTTTCCTCACATGTCTTTCCTCCACAGCAGATCCCACCTTTCCCAGAGGCTTCCTGACACCCTTCCTTGCTGGTCCCTGTAGCCTGGAAGGTCACAAGCTAGAGTCGAACCCAAAGGTGATCAGGTCCTCAAGCTTGACCCTCCACCAATGGTAATTAGACGTCCATTCCATCCTGCCCCAAGTGTCCACAGACCAACCATAGAACCTTAGGATGGTCCCTGGGCCAGGCTTCACCAGCTGCTCCGAGAGAGAAAGCCTTGTCTTTCTACTCCCACAAAGAGGACGGGGAAGACGCACGGGGACGGTTTTACCTGATCCTAAAGGGCCGCCGTGAGTCAGCATTGATTCCATGGCAGTGAGTTTGCTTTTTGCTTCCTTGTTTGTTTTTTTGTGGTGGTGAACTGTGTATTCCTAAAGTCCTAAAAACTATACCACCACCCACATACCAGATGCTAGCGGGGTCACTCTCGAATTGCCCCACCCTGCCGCCCCCAAAAGACAAATGACAAAGAAAGGCCGGATGAGCCACTTTGAAAAATTAACCACTGGAACAAACACCTGTGGCTCCCCACGGAACAGTGGCCACTGTGGTGTTGGGACTGAGACCAGGGACCAGGCCTGAGCAGCACCTCATGCTCTTCTTCCCAGAAAGCAAGAGCAGAAATCCCGGCGGACCCAACAGAATACAATGTGATCCCCGCTGGCTGGAGAAGTTGAAGGCACACAGAGCCCACGGTGGCCACCAGATCCACCCCGGCTTGTCGGCCAGAGTGAAGCTGGAGTGGGACGAGGCCACGCACCGTCTGGCAGGGACGCCCGTGGGGCCGGCCAGAGCTGACTCACGGCTGCCAGCCATACGCCAGCTGAAGCGTGTGCGCACAGGACAGGGCCAGCGCCCACTGCTGTGGGAGGCCGCGTGGAGGGGCTCCGGAGACCCCACTCTGACTCTCAGGATGGCTGCCATTCCGAGAAGGAAAGGCTGGCGGAGGGCGCGGCCAGCACACACCCCATCCCTGAAGGGCCCGGTGTTTGACATGACAACCCAGTGGCAGCTGCAGCGTCAGCTAAGCCACCGGCGGGCTGGGCTGCCGTTTGTGTCCAGACCTCGAGTGACAGAGCGAGTTCTGAGAACAAAGCTCCCGGCGCAGACGAGAAACCAGAGCCCCCGACAGAAATAGCTTCTCGTCACAGACATGTGCCCCGGCTGCTCCGAGAGGCCGGGAGGCTTTCCACCGCTGACAAATGAGAGGCTCCCCAACACCACCTTCCCAGACCGGCTGGGCCACCTGCCGGCTTCCTCCCACCGAGCGCCCCCTTCCGCTTCCTCATCCTGTCTCCTCCTTGTAGTGGGGCTTCCTGCTCCCGGTGACCTTTGAAGTCGTTGTGGGGACCGAGGATAAGAGAGAATGGTTCCTGGTGTGTTTGTTGTTGGGTGCCATTGGGTCGGTTCTGACCCACAGTGCCCCTATGGGGCACAAAGGGTGAAAGGCTGCCCCATCCTGCACCATCCTCACAACTGTTCCCAGGCCAGGTGAAGCCCATGGTTGCAACCACCACGTCAGGCCATCTCGTTGAGGGCCTCTCTCTCTTTCGCTGACCCTCAACTTTACCAAGCATGATGTTCTTCTCTGAGGACTGGCCTCCCCTGATCACATGTCCAAAGTCTGTAAGACCCTGCCTCGCCATCCTTGCCTCCACAGAGCATGCTGGCCATATTTCTTCCAAGACAGAGTGGGTTGTCTCTTTAGCAGTCTGTGGTATTTTCAATAGTCCTCACCCGCACCACAATTCAAATGCATCAATTCTTCAATCTTCCTTATTCAAAGAGAGATATTTAGCACATGTAAAAAGTAGAGTTCTTATCATGAATAACACTCAAGAGCACATGTATCAAGGGATTCAGGGTGAGTCTTGCATGGGTCACATTTGCCTATTGAGGACCGATAGACTCCACTGGTGTTTCTTAACGGAGCCAGGGAAAGTCCCGAAGAGGACATGGCTGCCCTGGATGCCAGCGCCTTGGCTCTTGTCCCCTCCCCAGGACTTCAACAAAGCTGACTCGTCGCGGTTCTTGATGAGGAAAGCTGGTCACTAGAGGGAGAGAGAGCCAGTGAGCCGCCCAGCTACACTCTCTGGAAAGTATTTCTAGGTGGGGAACACCGCACTTGGGATATTTTGGAATCAGGCATGTCTTCTAAAATTACACACAGAGCCTGACTCACTGGGGTCATGCTCAGCTGCTGACCCAAAGGCTGGATCTTGGAATCGGTCCAGAAACACCTCACAAGCAAAGCCTGGCCACCAGCACCCAATAACTCAACCCCCAAAAGCCCCATGGTACAGCCTCAGCTGCCGCTGAGGGGCCACCAGGGGCCACTTGTGCTCAGATGTTAGCCTGAAGTCTGAGCTTCACTGTGAGACTCAGCCTCGGGCCACCATGGTGTGTCTCTGGCTCAGCCTCCACACCACCCCCAAGAAGCAGTCATATCCTCCCCAACTGCCTTCTACCCCCAGAACCCTCCACCCAACGGTCAGGCCCCAAGGAAGGAGTCAGCCAAGTATACTATTGAGTGGGCAGCATAGCCCAAGCCCTGCAGCCTGTTCTACATGTTAAACACGTCATATCATGGCAGCCCTAAAGATAGGACTGATGTCACCCAGTTAGTCCACTGAGAGCGGGCAGTGGCAGAGCTGGGTTCCAAGATGAAGCTCAGGGGTCTTGTCCACCCTGGGCTCCTTTGGGACCAGAAGATCTGCTTCAGGAAGGCTGACAACCAACCTCCACTCTATCCCCCACAAATGCCCTCACACTCTCCTGCAGTCCTGTGTAGGCTGCCCCTCCCCAACACACAGACACTTCCGCCTCCTCTGTCCAACCCTTCAGCTGTTGCTCCGCCAATGACCAGCAGCGCTGCAGATTCAGACAGTGACGGGAGCCCCTTCCAGTCCTACAGGACCACTTTCTGGCAGGCACCTGGCCCAGGGGGAGGGTAGGTCTGGTAGCCCGCAGAAGCAAAACTGAGGCCCAGTGCCTCTGGTTGTGTGCTGCCTGGCATGTCCTGTGTTCCTATCAGAATAGCCATGTGATTTTGAGCTCAAAAGCGTTGGGAGGGATTTCTCTGAGGGTCCATTAATGTGATGTTTTCAGGGAATACTTCTGAGCCCAAGCCCTTCCCTGAGCTGTTTACAGGGCCTACAAAGATCTGACAGCATGGAGGAAGCAGCCCAGTCTGCTGGCCCCGGTCTGGGGCAAAAGGAACAGTGACTGGTTGTACAAATTCATTTCTTACTGTTAGGAATGCCAAGTGGGTGAGGAGGAGCACCTGGTGTCCAGGGAGTGACCTCCAGAGTTGCCATCAGCTTGGGAAATCTCTGCATGTTCCCCTGCCCATCCTGCCCGGCCACTGGAGGCCAGGCCTAGCATCCCAGGGGGCCTACGACTCCGCCCCAGCATAGACTGGCCTTGGCTGACCTTCCTGAGGACACACATAGCGAGGGGCAGGGCTCAGGGTACTTGAGGGAGGCAGCTGTGGGTGAGTCTACTGGAGCATTCTAGAGAGCATTAACAGGGGGCTGGGCATGGCCACTGGAGGTGGTGAGATTTGGGCAGGAATGCTTTAAGTTTGGAGCTCCCCATGTAATGACACCATAATGTCCTGTGTCCTGCTGAGATGCCTGCTTGTGGCAGTGATGCTGGAAGCTATGCCATGGATAATTCACTTCACCCAAGGTAGACAGGTTGCAGTAGCACTTCCAGCACTGAGACAGACTAGAGAGAAAGATCTAGAGATCTATTCTGGCAATCAGGACCATGGATCACAGCAGAGCGCCGTCCAATGGAAGATGGGCCACTAGATTGGAAGCCACTCAGAGTCCGCAGCTGTGGAGCCCAGCATACTGCCTAGTGTGACCAATGGCCATGGCCAAGCAATGGTTGCCTCTGTTATACTGTCAGGGGCTGCCCATCAGAGACTAATCAGCAGCAGGAACATGTTCCTGTGTCAGATCAAAGGCAGATGAATGAGAAAGCGAATGACTGATTCCTCTTCCTGGCTTTGGAGATAGAGCGGTTCTTCCTCTCCTTTGCTGCCCTTCTCCCAAGCACAATGTCCTTCCCTATGGATTGGCCTCTCCTAACATGTCCAAAGTACATGAAACAAAGTCGTGCCATCCTTGCCTCTAAGCAGCATTCTGGTCATACTTCGTCCAAGACAGATTTGCTTTTTCTTCTGGCAGTCCACGATACTTAGAATATTCTTCTTCAACACCACAACTCTAATGTGTTGATTCTCCATTGGTCCTCTTTACTCAATGTTTAACTTTCACAAGCATTTGAAGCAACTGCAAATATCAGGTTTGTGTCCGGCACACCTTAGTCCTCAAAGGAACGTCCTTGCTCTTCAGTACTCTAAAGAGGACTTATGCAGCACATTTACCTAATGCAACACATTTTTTGATCTCCTGACTGCTGCCTTCATGAGCATTGATCATGGATGGAAGCAAGAAGAAAATCCTTGACAACGTCTATCTTTTCTCTGTTTATCATGATGTTATCTATTGATTCAGTTGTCAGGGTTTTAGTCTTCTTTACATGGAATCATGATCCATACTGAAGGCTGGAGTCCTTGATCTTCATCAACAAGTGCCTCAAGTCCTCCTCACTTTCAGCAAGCAAGGCTGGGGCATTTGCCCACCTATGGTTGTTCATAAACTTCCTCCGATCCCGATGCCGGATTTTTCTTCATATGACCCAGCTGCTCTGATGAGCTGCTCAGCTCACAGATCAATGAAGTATAGTGAGGAGAGCACATTGACACACACCTCTCCTGATAGGACACTGGGCTCGATCCCCCTGTCCTGCTGCTGAGAAATCAGCCTATGAAGCCCAGGGAGCACAGCTCTTCTCTGACACTCAGGACCTCAACATGGGTCAGAATTAATGATGCAGCTACAGGCTTATACAACTTTTTGGACACCGGATGGCAGGTTCCTAACGCCACAATCCCAACACACAGACACACACCAGGTAGGGACTATTCAACTTCCCATTGTTATTGTCCCACTGTGGTCCAGGTTGTGGTGGACAGTCTGCAGACATGTGGTCAACCAATGTCTTTTGTGGAGTCACACGTCAGCCCTACACATCCTTCCTGATCGACTTGGGCTCTCCTTGGGGCTTGTGTGAGTGCTTGTGTCAGCCTCCAGCCCGGCCACCCATGGGCTTCACATGATCAAAGGAGTCGTCCAGATGCTCTTTGCTGCCCTCTTCTCCCAGTTCTGGGCCTGGGAGAGATTCCCACCCCCCTCCACGCCACTCCTCCCAAGGGGTTGGTCAGCTTGTCCAGTTTTCTGAACCCTGCTAACCACCTTAGCCAGTGACCTGCTAGTGTGGTTCCCACAAAGGTCATCCCACTTGAGCTGTAGTTAGTAGTGTTTGTGGTGGTGGTGGCCATGGAGACAATTTTGATCAGAGAGAGCCCATGTGACAGAGCAGAACCAACCCATAGGGTTTTCTATAATGTCATCTGTATTAAACCAAGTTGACTAGAGAAACAAATCCAAAAACAGTCATATATGTGTAAGAGAGAGCTTTACATCATAGAGCAATTGCATATTCAGGAAGCATCCCAGTGCAGTCCAGATCAAGTCCACAAAGTCTTTATTAGCCACATGTCTGACACTAGTCTATAAATTTCTCTTCAGACTCACACAGCACATGCAATGATACAGAATTCAGGAAGATCACAAGTCAGTGGGAGAAAAGTCTTATGAATTCAATGCTGGTGGAAGCATTTTGGCACTGGTACAGGTCTCCACATGACTCCTCAAAAAGAAGGGGAAGCAGAGAAAGAGAGAGAGAGAGAGAGAGAGGCCCTCCTGCCTCTTCTGATGGCAGAATTAAGAGAGAAGGCCCCAAACTCTTCATGATAAGACCATGCCCATAGGCAGGATCAATCAACCGGATTGACAGGCTAGACTCCACCCCTTCACTCTTTCAACAAGTTGGCATGAAATGGAGTAACTTCCCCCTTGTCTTTATAGAAGGAGTCCTATCAACTTAGTGGTTTACTGTGGGCACTAACCAAAATGTCACCCATTCAAACCCACCAGCTGCTCCTCAGGAGAAAGGTGTGGCCTCTGTTCCAGGCAGAAAAGATGACGACTTTGAAGACTCTACAGAACAAGGCTGATCTGTTGGGTAAGGCCACTGGAAGTCGGATTGCATAATCTTTACCAAAAAAAAGTCCACTGGATCATTTCTTGGAAGCCTCTGCGTGGATTCAAACCGAAAGCCTTTGGGTCAGCAGCTGAACAGTCAATGGATGCCCCACCAACAATCCTGCTGTTGAGTGGTGAGCTTGTTTTCTCAACCTCCCCACCCACTTCCATGACCCAGAGGGAGCCTTCAAATGACACAACCTAGTCCTTGAATAAGGAAGACTGAAAAACAGTCAATGCATCTTAACTACAAGGCTGGTGAAGAATACCCAAAGTACCACAGACTGTGTGCTAGTTACATAATCAGGTGTCCACTGGCAAAGAGGTGGAGTCTAGCCTATCAATCAGGTCACAGCTTGATGACCTCATTTGGAGATGCCAAGGAGATAAATAGCTCCCTGAAGGCCAGATACACACAGACTCTCAGCTTCTCCCCCTGTGAGACATTCCTTTTGACAAGACACATGGAGTCCTGCTGATGAAAGTCAGAACTCTGGAGATGGAGGAGTCACCAGGAGAGCCACACCAGTGCTGAGATACTTCCATCACCACTGGATCCACAAGACCTTCCACCCAGTGGCCCGTGATCTTCCTGCATTCAGCTTTATTGCATGTGCCTTGTAAGTCTGAAGAGGCATTTATAGACTGGTATCAGACATATGGGCTAATGTAGGACTTAAGGACTTGATCTGGACTGGGCTGGGATATTTTCTCAATATTCACTTGCTCTTGTATATAAATCTCTTCCTTATACATATGAGCATCTATGAATTTGTTTCTCTAGTCTATCCTGACTAACACAGGAGAAGTACGGTCCGAATGCTCCTTAGAGGCAAGGATGGCAAGACTTTGTCTCACATAGTTTGGAAATATTGTCAGGAGAGAGACCAGTCTCTATAGGGAAGGACACCATGCTTGGTAGAGGGTCAGTGAAAACGAGGAAGGTCTCAGCGAGACGGATTGACACATTGGCCACAACAATGGGCTCAAGCCTCACAACAATGGTGAAGCTGGTGCCCGACCGGACAGTGTTCCATTCTGTTGCACATGGGGTCACTATGAGAGGGCTGATTGGACAGCACCAAACAGGACCAATACTGAGTCATGGATGAGCCCACGCCCCTAGGAAGGACACACATGGTGAGGGGGTCCTTCCTGACCCAGAGAGGCTCAACAGCAATCACTATGCACAAAGACCCCCAGGTGCACCTCCCACATGACGGTGGTTCAAAGAAACCCCCCAGAGACCAATGCTGTGACCTATATTTAGAAAGCATTTGGCAGAGGCCTGTATCTTTCCCTGGGACACCAAGAAGCTGGGCCCTAAGTAAAGGCCACATTGCCCGGCTCTAGTTCACAAACCTGCCTGTCCTCCCTTCTATCTGACTTTAAAGTGTGTGCTAGAAACCATGGCTCTTTCAAGAACCCCTGTCCCATGTGTGTCCCTGGACACCAGGTCTTGTTTGTCACCTCTTGTAGGCAGAGGAAAGAGCCTTCAGCCATGACCTTCCAGAAGTCCCACCCTGGTCCAGTAGCCCTGCCTCCTGCCAGGGACGTTTGCTCCTGCATTCCCATCCTTCCCCCCAGGACCTGTGGCCGAGCTGGACCACCCATGGGAAGGCTGGGTGAAGCAGAGGGAGGGCCTGTCAGGGACCTGGACTCCCAGTCCAAGGTGAGGCCGGCCTCACACTTCACTGCCCCAGAAACGTGTGAAGAATGTCCCCAAGCCGACGGTCAGCATACTAGAAGTCCTTCCTCACTGTGGCCTTGGAACGTGAAGAGGTTTTGAAAGTCAACAGTCTTCAGTTTCCACTTGGCTCATAATCCTTTGCTATCCTATAGAGCGAGTCTTCGAACAGGAGGGGCACCCACAGACAAAGCCAGTGACAGAGTGACTGGACAGAGGGCTGACCCTGCCTGCAGCTGAGTGGCCGCTGGTGGGTGCCCTAACTCACTGGGATGCTCTCCTCAGAAGGACAGCATGCTGCGGGGGGCGCTGCACCAGTCCCAGAATGACTAGGGGTCATCCTGGCCCATCAAGGGCCCCACTTTCAGATTGTGGGAGACAGACCACCCGGCGTTTCCTCTTAGTCCACTCAGGTCAAGAGCAACCTGAGACGCTTCACCATTCACAGCAACGTCTTGAGTCCACCCCCTCCGGATACCCAGACAGTGGCTGCATCCGACCCTCTGGAATCTGTCTTGGAGGAAGCACAGCTACCGTGCTTTGTAGACGCCTGGATAGTCAGCCTTCTTCTCCCTCACTTTGACCATGGTGTCAGGAGAGAACAGTCCCTCGGGATGTCATGCTTGGTCCGTGGAGGAGCAGTGAAAAAGAGAGCGACCCTCTGAGAGATGAACACTGGCTGCAAGCCTGGCTTAGCACATCAACCATTGGCAGGCCACAGGACTGGGCCGATTGCCTTCGGTGGGCTGGGGGTGGGGGGTGGGGGTAGTCTCTGTGAGTCGGTCTCTGGCAACCACAGGGACATCTCCCATGAGAGGTTTGGCCTGAGCCACCCACAGCTCTGGGAGACCAGGGGAAGTAGAGGGGAGCAGAGGCCCCCTCTCCAAGCTGGACCTGGGGGTGGCCAAAGCCAGATTCTCTGCGGCAGATGTGAACCCAAGCCCTCAGGGGCACCAGTGGACACAGGAAGTGCTGGGAAAGAAAGGTCATTTGCATCGGAATTTGG
>PVJH01007750.1:21873-50930 GCA_004026705.1 Nesogale talazaci
GGCTCTTCTAATGGATGGGGCTGAACCAATGAGGAAAAAAAGTAATTTTAATACAAAAATCCAGCCTGGGCGCTTCCTAGGGGAAGGTGACCAGACGTCCCGCTTTTTAACAATTTAACAACGTCCCACGGTGTTTTAAAATTAAAATAAATATATTAAATACTATTTCTGCATTCTATGAAAATTTTTGTTGCTCCATATAAACTAAATTTTTAATCAAGAACCCCCTCCTCCCGCCCCAGGTCAATGGTGCCCCGCTTAAAATCTGGTCACTTTATTCTAGGGCACAGGAGAGCTGGAGGCGGAAGTCATGTCAGTCGGCATGTTCGCCCTGTCCACTCTGGAGGAATTGGGTCCAGAGCAGATTTGCCCCAGAAAGTTGTCTGTAGAGACTTGCCAGCCATGACGACTGGGGAGCCAGGGACCATCTGTCCTTCCTCTCAGGGGCTCGTCACGTGCCTCTGACACAGCCGGACACAGGGAGGAGGCCGGTCCCGAGACACCCGGGTCTGGACTTGCCCACAGGCGCTCATTCCACCCAGGGTGGGGGCTGGGGTGGGGGTGGGGAGACGCAGCTGGCTGGACTCATTTCCTTTTTTGATCTGCAGGAGGAGATTTCGTTTCCCCAAAGTGCAAAGTGGAGCCCTGGGCCTGGCCGAGTGCTGGCAGGAGCCAGGACACGTCTGGAAGCTCCTGGGGCCCCCAGAGCTGGCCCCGGTGTGGGGAGTGGGACAAAACCATATGTCAGGCCCGTTGGCACATGCATGTTTGAGTGGGTGAGCCTGCTCCCAGCTGTGGTCTGTGTCTTGGCTGCCGGGCAAATGTCAGGGAGAGGCAGTGGCCCTCTTTGGGTCTGCAGGGCATCTTTTTGGCCTGTTGGGCGGCAGCCTTCAGGAGGAAGTGGCCTGAGGGCTTGCTTGGGACCTCATTGTCGCTATTTCTCAATCATCCCTCCAGCGGAAAGCCTCGGGGGAGTGACTCAGTGGGCACTTGAAGCCACCAGCCCCAAGGCCAGCACCAGCCTATGTCTCCCTGGGAGCTCAGAAGAGTTGAGGCAAACCTGCCACCCTGGGTGACCGTCTCCCACTGACAGGTAGAGCACCAGGTATCTACAGGGACCCTATAGCTGGGACAGTGGTCTGGACAGTGGTCCTGGTGGCTCTGCCGTGCCAGGCTGATGCCCACCTGCAGCAGGAACCGTAAAACCCAGTGCTATCAAGGCAATGCCTTCTAGGACAGGGTAGAACAGCCCCTGTGGGGTGCTGAGACTACGACTGTCACAGGCGTAGAAAGGCAAGTCTTCCTTCTGCAAATGGGCCGGTGTTTTCAAACTGCTGGTCTTCCAGATCACCGTCTGGCATGTAACAACCACGCCACTA
Organism: Nesogale talazaci; assembly: GCA_004026705.1. Classification (NCBI taxonomy): domain Eukaryota; kingdom Metazoa; phylum Chordata; class Mammalia; order Afrosoricida; family Tenrecidae; genus Nesogale; species Nesogale talazaci. The sequence goes on from PVJH01007750.1 coordinate 23,253, forward strand.
GCAGCAAAGGCTTCCATAACTGAGGATATGGCCACGCTGCGGACAGCCCCAGTGCCTTCCCCGGAGCACAGAACAGTGGTGGACAACTTGTACGAAGTCCAGAAATGGATTCAAATGTCAGACCCCTGAGTTCGACTGGTGCAATCCGATCCTGCAATGGACCATCGGCGAGGCCCAGAATGTGGATGTGTTAGGCTTCTGGAGCGATAGACTTCGGTTCTTCCCTTGCAAAACTGAAAGAATTCACAAGGCAGAAGCACGTTTGTCAATCCAAGTGACTTTTACGAGGCGAAGGAATGTTCTAGGTATTACAATGTCAAGAAGTACACGCTACTTCTGGAAAGTGTGCAGGCTACACGGGGACTGTGCGAGTGCGAGACTCACAACTGAAGGTGGCCGCTTCAGAAGAGTGCCAAAAATAAAAAAAACACCATGCACAAAGGGCACTGGAACTGGAGCTGGAAAAACCACACATGCGGGACCAAGAGCAGGAAATCCCCAGGGGCCAAGAGGGGGCTGACCCGAAGGCCCAAAGGCGTGTGCACTCAGGAGGAATCTCACCCTCCACTGGCAGCACGCCCCTGAACAAGAGAAGAAAGAGTCCTGTCCCCCAGCCTGGGTTATTTATCCCTTCTGTCCTCACTGGCTGGGGAGGTGTGGTTGAGGGTATTGGCCAACCTCACTGACAGTGTGAGCGCACCTATGTGATGTAAAATGGTTGGTGCCTAGTGCTGTGTGTGGACCCAGATTTCCCTTTCCCTGGGCCTAGATGACTTGTGTGTGAACGTGCTCAGTTCTGCATTTTCCCAGAGGTGTCTAATTAATGTGCCTGATTTCTTTCCAAACCCTGTATTGTGGCAAGGACAGCTAACTTTTGTTTAGAGCAGACATTCACAGGAGGATCCCCTTGGCCCCTCACCTGGGGACCTGCCTAGGTGGCTCAGTCTCACACTCTGAAGCCCGAGCAGCAGCCTGCGAGCTCAGCACAAAGTCTCTCTCCCCCTTCCCCCTCCCCTCTTCCTCCTCTTCCTCTGGGAACACACAGGGGCTTTCCTCAGCCCACTCCTCCCACAGCCCGCTGCTGAGTTCAGCCAGCCAGCGGCAAATGCATCCCTGACCCCGGTGGCCCCATGAAGAAGCCAGGAAAGGACCGCAGGTGAACTGAGCTGGAGCAGAGGAAGGCCCAGCCGGGCTCTCAAGCTGAGGACAAAGAAGACCCCTCTAGGAGAACCCAAGGTCCATCACAGAGGCCTCCTTGCAAACGGCAACATTGGACAGAACTGCCAAGAGCTAGTGAGGCAGCACCGAGTGTCTGTTGTTGCCCCAGCCACCAAGAAGGCTCCACAATTACAGACTAAACAAAAACAGCCCCTGGGGTGCTCCAGCAACACCTGACCCAGCTACAGGGACACCCTGTGCCATCGAGGTTGCTCAGCCCATAGCCGCCCGACAGGACTGGGCAGAACTGCCCCTGTGTGTTTCCAAGACTATAACTCTTTATGGGACTGTTACACTTTATGGACTGTAACAGCCTTCTCTTCCTGTCATGGTTCCGCTGACAGGGTTTGAACAGCTGGCCTTGTGGTTAGCAACCCACCCTTTAAGCCACTGTGCCCCCGGGGCTCCTAACTATAGGTATGAAAACCCCCAATCCAACCCGTTTTCATCAAGTGAATTTGAACTCGTTACTGTTGTGAGGTGCTCTGGAGTGGCTTCCGACTCCTTATGCACAACAGGGTGAAACACCCCCAGTCCTGGGCCATCAGAGGCTAACTCAAAGGGGGCAGACAGCCTCATTGTCTCTCCAGGAGCAGCTTGTGAGTCTGAACCACCAGCCTTATGATTAAAAACCAACAACACTGACATTACTCACTACTGCCTGTATTGAGTCACTGCCATTAACTCCATTCCCGCTCCTGGTGATCCGATAGGCCAGAGAAGAACTGCCTCCTGGACTTCCCAAGCTGTAAATCTCGACGAGAACACACAGCCTCACCTTTCTCCCATGGTACAGCTGGGGAGTTCGACGTTCTGACCTTGTAAGGTAGGACTCTAGGACGACCTGTAAAGGATTCCAACTCCTGACTGTATCACCAGCTACCTGTGTGGAACTTGGGGGGGGGGGGGTTGGGCGGGTCGAGGGAGGTGGAATTGTTCAAATAAGAGCTTACTAAAACACCACCTACAATAGAGGATGGGGATGGGACTGGTTGAGAGACAAATCCTGAACCCCCAAAGCTTCCATTCAAATAGAGTCCAGCACCTTCAGAATTGTTATCCCGCACCTGCCGGGCACTGTTACCTTCAGTTTTGACTCCCAGGATATTCACGTGTGGCACCTGCACCCATGCTAAAAGTCTGTAGGAAGCACAAAGGCATGGGAAAGAACTGGGACGCCTGAAGGTTTCGCAGGGCTGAATTCAAGACCCAATGTCGAGTCACCAGGATGCCCAAGCACCCTGTATGAACAAGTGGGGTTAGCAGAGAATCACAGAGGTCACATCTACCAGAGATTCACAAGGACAGGGCAGGTGTAGAGAAGCCAAGGACATAGCCGTGCTGCTACACCCAGTCTGCCAGCTCTGAGGGGGCACTGAGAAACACAGAATCTGCCACTGTAGGCAGGCACGAGGTGCCCCCACAGGTCCCGTGCAGGTGGGAAAATGTACATCTCTCCCTGCCCTCCCCTCCAGTGGGAATAAGGTGAGGGAGGAGAGAGCAGTCAGAGCCATGTCATCATGCTCCTAAAATACGAGCAGGGATTAGATGTACTCAGGGCAGCTCCAGAGAACAGAACGGAGACCAAGTCTGCTGATCATTCCCAATCTGGACAAGTGGGCCTCCCATCTCCCCGGGGCGCTTCCCATGGGCCCGCACAGGCATGGCCCATCAGATGGGCAGGGGCCGTCAGAGTCCAGAGAGACGGCCTGCAAAGACAAGGTCCAGCCAGCTCTCAGTGAGGAGATGCCCATGGAAAGGTGCACGTGGACCAACGTGTTTGAAAGCCAAAGGAGAGAGGAAGGAGTCAGAAGGTGGGCAGAGCCTGAGCCAGGGTGATCCCCGAAGATATGTGCCCTTTTAGTTCATGGCAACGCTTGACAAAGGACAAAGGGGCTCAGGGAGTGGTTTGACAAGAAGCAAAGGGGGAGGAAGGAGAGCTTGTCTCCTTAGAAGGGAAGCTTCCTCACTATCAGCATCGTTCCCAAATAAAATCTAATCAAGATCGAGAAATGGTTTGGACAGAATTGGCTGTACAAGGTTGGCCAAGGCGACAGCCAGTGGTCTCTGGTATTCATGTGACTCCATGATGGAGCTGAACCAGTGCTGGGATGAGACTCGGGCACCGGGACCAGGGGAGTGGGCAGGGACCATGAGGAAGCAAACAAAGCTCCACTCAAGCCCACTGACATGGAGTGGATTCTGACTCACGGCAGCCCCAGCCTCCAAGGAGAACTGTCTCCTTGGCAATACAGGAGCAGGCATGGCCCCATCTGTCTCCCGAGGAGTAGCTGGTAGAGTTGAACTGGCAACCTTTCAAGTGCTTCCTCAAATCATGTGGCACAAAGATGCAAAGTGCTAAGCTCACACGTGTCGCTGGTAGTTTTGCTCTTTCTTTGATGTGTGTGTTAATAATAAAGGTAACCTTTAAAAACAAACAGACAAAAACCTCAATGCTAAATTGAAATTTGGAAGCCAGGATTCTAACCCCATGTCAGGTACAGACCTCTCCTGTCTGGGCCTTCACTTCTCTCTCCACAAAATAAAGGGATCAACTGGGTGCTGTTGAATCCTGTTATAATTTTCTTTAGAAAAGAGACAGAGATTCCATCATTTAAAACGAGGAACATAAATCACTACTTCCCTAGAACACAGTGGAGCACCTCTTTCAAGCCAGGGTACAGCTTTTTAAAAAGAGTTTTGCTAGCTGAGAGAAAAAATGGATTTAAAAAGACAATCACCGATGAGAAAGAAAGGGTTTCTACAGGTTACCTGGATGGGGAGAAAGGTGAGGGCAGAGAAAGGAAAAAAGAAGATGGGGGGGAGGGGGTCCTTTGTCAGACTCCCCACAGACTGGCCATGCAAACCACAGTGAGGAAAGACGAATACAAACAGAATTGAAACTTACAAATCAAGGTGCCCTGACAGCCACCCTAGCTGTCTGGGGTCCTGGACTCCGTGTGGGTGAGGATAAGCCCTGGTGTTCTGGAGGGAGGACAGAGTCTGTGTCGGTGCCGGTTTGGGAAGACGTTCCGAGGCACAAAAGGCCAGGGCTATTTTGGTTCGCACATGAAGACATCCTGTCATGGGGGATTACATTCAGTGTGGGCATCTCAGAAGCCAGTGTCAAGAAGGGCCCCAGGAGATGAAAGGCAGACACCAGGCCAAGAATGCACACATGAGACGGTCCGTGGGCAGGACGGGACTGGAGCTGGCCACTAGGCAGCACTGGGCTCTTGGCCCGCTGGATGAGAAAAAGCAAGGGGTACGATGAAGGGCCAGGCAAATGGGGAACTGTCACACTTGAATAGGGTACCTGGGGCGGTGAGAATGGCTCCCAAAGATATTGGGTAGAGATGCAGGTGATGGTCCAATGAAAGAGATACAAACACTAGACTAACAGAGGCCGTTGTTCTAAAGAGGAGCCCTACCGCTAGAGATGACAGCGATATCAGAGATGGCGCAGCTACAGGAGATGGCAGGTGATAGAACTATGCACAGATGGGAAGCATATCCAAATAGATGGTTGAGATAAGATGGATGCATCGATGATAGAAATGCATACGGATGTTACTATTGTACCTTTAGATGAGGCATTGCAGTTGATATGCGAAAACTAAACCAACAGCCCTTGAATCCACTCCAACTTATAATGACCCTGTAGGATGAGTAGAACTGGCCCAGTGGGTTTCTGAAGCTGTAAATCTTTATGGGAGCGGAAGGTTTCGTCTTTATCCCCGGGAGCAACTGGTGGATATGAACTGCTAATCTTGCACTTAGAAGCCCAACCACCACCAACTATGCAGATGATAGAATTGCAGATGATCTTGACATAAACCCAAACCCCAAACACACTGCCATCGCGTCATCTCTTTTAACTCACGGTAACCTGATAGGGCAGGGAAGAGTTGCCCTGTGCGTTTCCAAGACTGGAACTCCTTATAGGAGGCAAAAGCTTCTTCTTTCTCCCAATATTGATATAAATATAGATAACATAGACCCAGATGTTGTATAATTGATAGAGACAGACGATCTAGATGCAGATGATATCACCACAGGCGATATTTATAGAGATGGGATAGGTGTTACAGATAGAACTATATGAAAATAGATGGTACAGATACAAATGAGATAGATGGAGATGCTTTCCAAAGCCCCAGACTCACCTCCTTCATGCTGATTACGAAAGTCTAACTGCTCCTTTGGGGTTCTACGTTTTTATAGGCTTAGACAGTCTCATCTTTCTCCCTCCCACTTGACTTGAAGGATTCAAACTGCTGACCTTGCAGTTTGCAGTTCAATGCATAGCCCACTACACCACCAGGGCTCCAGATAGATGTTGCAGAGCCACGTCATATAGATACAGATGATATAGATATAAGGGCTATGGGTATAGGCGACAATGATAATAAATATCGATGACATATATTTATATAGATAAGATCAGAAACAGGTGCTACAGATAATGAAGTGGATAAGATATAGATGAGATAAAGATAAATGGGGGTGCTGATATTGATATTAGGGAACTCAGGTGGCACAATGGTTAAAGCACTTGAAAAGTCTGTGGTTCAAATTCACAAGCAGCTTCCCAAGGAAAGAGGTAGCAGTTGATTCCAGATGGATTTCCAGCCATGAGCAACCCAAACAGGGGGCTTCTGCCCTGGCTTTGAGGGTTGCTGTGAATCCGAACTGCGCTGTCCTCAGGCGTAGGCATGTCGGGGGAGGGAGAGATGCAAACACAGACCCGGGTACTGCAAGTTGTGGGCAAAGCAAGTGTGACTAGGGCCTCGGCCCAGCGTCAGAGGCAAAGGTTGTAGGGAAAGGGGAATGCATGTGGAAGAGCAAAGCGGAAATAGAACCTGTTTAGAAGGGAAGGGGAGATGGTTTCCCAAATGAGTGAGGGGCAGCTCAGAGCACAGTCAGAGCCACTCTGTGATGGGAGCAGACCCTCCCTTCTCAGACCCCAGTGCTTCCAGAACCCTCGTCCCAGTAGGAGGGACTCTAAACCCACCTTCTCCCACAGCGATCAACGTGTGGAACCTGAGTGCTCCCTTTGACACCTGACATGGTGGCATTTGGGGCAAATGGCGGGAGTAACGAGTCGACCAGGCTGTGAGTCGGTAGGCTGAGCCCAGCACAGAGCTGAGGTGGGTGAAAAAACACTCAGCCCTGTCACATGGGGGGCAGGGTGGGGGGTGGAGACACCATCAGAACCGGAGATCTGTTTGTCCCAAGCTGGCAACTTGAAACAGTGGGTTAAAAGGGAGCACAGAAGGGACATCGAGGAAAGATTGGCAATTGAGAGATGTGCACTCCTGGATGTCGGGGCAGCCACGGCGCCTTCAAACCCAGCCAAGGAGCCCTTTCTCCAAGGCCATGGGGGAGGGGACCATCTGTGAGCATCCCTGGGATCAGATCCAAAAGGGGAGGGAAGCAGACGGACTCCTCGACCCCCAACCACCCTGTGAGCCGGGCAAAGATTATCAGGAGGCCCCTTTTACAGGTGAGGAAACCGAGGTTCAAGTTGACACCCTCACTGAAATTGAATCATGCTGGCCTACAGGACACAGGAGAACTGCCCCTTTGGGTTTCCATCTTTATGGGCACAGAGAGCCTCCTCTTTCTCCTGAGGAGCAGCTGATAGGATTTGAACCACTGGCCTTTGGGTTAGCAGTTCAGTGTGTAGCTCGCTCCATCACCAGGGCTCTTTAAGTCCAGAGGAAGAGAGTCAAACTCACGGCATGTTCTCCCCCTAGTCCACAGGCCCCGTGGTGTGCCTGGGGGGTGGAGTAGGCTAGAAATAGACTAGCTTTGGACAACCGCAGACGAGACGGTCCAGGGCCAGCTTTCGAAGGCTCTCTCCAGAAAGATTCCGCCTCACACAGTCCTGACTATGGGCTGGAAGCATGCTCCATTTGGGCCCGGCTGCTTTTCAGAGCTTGTCTCAGTCCTTCATGAGGTTGGTCCTCTTCGACCACAATGCCTGCTGGGGCCAGCGGGAAAGGGAGACGCTTGTTAAGCCAAGGGCAGAGCGTTCTTGGGCAAGCTCCATCTCAGGACTCAAGGTGAGACTTGTCTGGGAAATATCATGAGTCTGCCACCCCCTTCTGACCTGTCACCCCTACCTCCACCCAGTGGCCTTTCCAAAACTTGCCTGTCCCTCCGAGCTTTGAGCCCAGCAGCAGCATTTCATAAAGCTCGCTGCCATCAAGTCGAAGTTGACGCAGAGAGATCCTGTAGATGTCCCCGGCTCCAACTGTCTAGGGGAGTAGAAAGCCCCATCTCTCTCCTTTCAGACCTGCTGGTGGTTTTGAACCGCCAACCATGCGGATCGCAGGCCGACGTGCAACCACTGCACCAGCAGACCTCCTAACATTTCCTGAGGATTGTTTTCCCCACCTCTTTGCTAGCTTGTGACATAAAAAGTTGACAGGTGCTATTCCCGCATACAGAGAGAGGCTTGGATGGCTGCCTGGAGCTGCTTCCCTTCCTGCCCCATGTAGGACCCCAGAGCCTCCTGTCCTCTCCCCAGGGAGAGAGCAGGGCCTCATGAGTAATTGATCTCAAAGATGAGAACTTAATCTTCTCCAAGTGAGTGAGGCCTGGCTGCAAGCGCCAGATTGACTGAAGTCCACTCGGCACGTGAGAGTGGTCACATACTGGAGTCTGAGGGTTCCTTTTATAAGGTAAACCATTTCCACGTGGAACATGGAGTAAAGGGGAGGCATAAAAATACAGTAATACATGCTACATTTCTTTAGCATTGTGGCCCCAAGACAACTCTAGGCCCTGGTCCCTGCGCTGGATGGAACTGAGTCCCTCCCAAAGATCTGCTGCAAATCCTTACCTCTAGGCCTGTGCGCACAATTGCACTGGGGCCTGGTTGTCTCTGTCTTGTGCATGAGACAAGATCATTGAAGACCATGTCATGCATCTCTGTCTTTTGAGGCACAAAAGAGTGAACAAACACAGATGGGGGACGTGGGATGCCAAGCCACATGGAGACCACCCAAAAGTAGGCGTTCAAAGAGACCAAGACCTTCCCCAAGCCCACAGAAAGGGAGCCTTTGCCCAGAGTCAGTGCCCTGAATTCAGACTTCCAACCTCCTAAACAGCGAGAAGGGAAACTTCGGTTTGTGCAAGTCCCTCATATAGGGTTTGTCGTTGTGGCAGCAGGAGAGAACTAGACAGGCCTCAAGCCTGCCGTGGGGTGGAGTCTGACAGGACAGATAGGTTTTCAGTGTCACATGGCGTGGCACTGGGTGATGTGGGAGGTTTGTGATTGCTACTGTCCAGCCAGCTCTCGCTCCTGGCAACCCTACGTGACACAGGATGAGAAGCTGCCTGGTCCCATGCCATCCTCCTGATGGTTGGATATGGGTCTGGACCTTTGAGGTCTTTGGGTCTCTGTTCCAGTTCTGAGATCTAGACAGGACAGCCCCCAGCTGACACACTGGAAGGATGGCATCCTGCATGACACACAGGCTCTGCTGAGTGACAGGCCACCATGACCTGTGACGTGCTGCCACTTGCCTGTCAGTTTGTCATCCTGTGGTGGCTTCTGCATTGCTGTGACGCTGGAAGCTATGTCACTGGCATTTCAGGTGCCTGCAGGATCACCCAAAGTGGACAGGTCTCAGGGGGAGCTTCAAGATTAAAAAGAAACTATGAGAATGTTCTGTCCACTTCGGAGAAATCACCTACTGAAAACCTTGTGACTAATGGAGGAACATGCAGAGAAATGGAAAACCTTGTGACCAGCAGCCAGAGAAGGACAAGAAGGCTGTGATGATGACACAGGATGTACAGTGCTTCATTTCGTGCCCGGGGCACTGGGAGTTAGTGCCAACCCTAGGAAACCTAACAATAACCTTTGTGGGGCAAGGGAATGAGGGAATGAGTATGAGTGAGTGAAGGAATATAAGTGAGCATGAGAGTGAGCTGAGTGAGTGAGGGGGAGTGGGAGAGGATAAGTATGAGTATGAGTATCAGTGAGTGAATGAGTGAGCGAGCATAAGAGTGGTCCCCTTGAAAACTCCAAACCAACAATCAAAGGAAAAACCCATCATAGCCTGCAGACATGGATCAGTTGTCACCAAACCAGTTGAGAGAACTCTTAGACAGAGACGCTTGAACCTTTATAAATGTCATCTCTTGGTGCTAGGAACCTCTCACGCATCTTTAGACACTTGGCTGCGTCACCACCTCTTGAAGGACTGGGGTCTCCTGTGCCGGTACTGAAACTATGGGAACTGCCGCAGATCATTCTGAGTTCAAAGGTCCAAATACCATGCAGAGCCCCAAAGATGCTGGGATTCCTTCCACTGGCAGAAAGCACCTGGGTGCCATGTGCCCACTGGTCGTGACCCTGGGGAGCCAGCCCTCCATCAGCAGCCACCCCACCCCCACCCCGCCCTGAATTCTTTCTGAGAGCACCGGCCTGCGTGGGCTTCGATGCCATCCAGGGCTGGAGAAACCCTGACAGGGACGTGGAAAAGAATCCCCCAGACCTGGGCCCCAGGCAGACTTGCCTTGCAAATCTTTTCTGTCCCGTGTCATTCATTACCCTTTCAAAGTAAAATCCCATGATCCGGTTTCCTCAGTAAGTTGATTATTTTATTTCTTTGGACAAGGCAAAACACTACTTGTATCCGTAATTAATATGGTACAATTGAGTTAGACCATTCTGGAACTGCGGAATTGAATTTAGTACTTTCACATATGTTGTTTTTGTTGGGTTTTTTTTCTTCTTGAAGATAGCTAAAAATAAATGCCTCCGACATCTTTTCCCTTTTCTTCTCGGCCAAGCCTGCAGTGCCTTCCTCTGAGACTCCAGTCCTTCCTGCTGTTGTCACGGCCATACTGTCATTTATTTTTTCAAGAGGGGGGAAATGACCATCACGACGTATTCAATGGACACGGCGGGATCAAGATATTTCAATAAGCCTCCGGTGGTTCCACGGCAACCACAACTGCAACAAAGGGAGAGAGAGAGAGAATTTGTTTCTCCTTTGAGGAACAAGTGGAGGTTCTGAGAGGATAACACAGAATCCCTGGACACCTCATGACGTGGATGGACCTGGAGGATATTAGACCAAAATAAATACCCCCGGCCCCCCCAAGGAACCAAGATCGTATGAGCCCATTCTGACAAAAATAAATAAATCAATAAAGGGAAGAGGTACTTACACACAGGGGAAAAGATATTATCTGATGATCACTAAGAATGGGAGGGAGGAAAAAAATATCAGTAAGTAAATTATAAAGAAAACAAACACACTGCCATTAAGTCAAGTCTGACTCATAAAGACTCTATCAGACAGGATAAAACTGCCCCTTTGGTTTTCCCAGACTGTAACTCTTCACGGGCATGTACAACCTCATCTTTCTCCCACAGATCGGCTTGGGGTTTTGAACTGCTGGCCTTGCAGTTAGCATAACCCCTACCCCATCAGGACTCTCATTAGGGTGAAGGGAAAAGTAATACATGGCAAAGGAACGAAGAGCACCTATCACTAAAGGACAGAAAGACACAGACCGAGAGGTGCCCAAGAGTTATAGGCTGCGTCGGTAAACAACATCCCGTACACAATGAAAAATAACACACACACACATAGAGAGAGAGAGAGAGAGAGAGAGAGAGAGATTGAGAGAGAGAGAGAGAGAGAGAGAGAGACTCTCCTGGGACAGCTGGGTCAAAATTATTAAATGGAAAAATGAGAAGAATTTTTTATCTCATATGAATTTGGGGCACTTTGGATCTTTCTTTTCTCCTTTCTCTCTCCCCTTGGTCAAAGTGAAACCGTTATAGTCAGCCCAGAGATCTCTCACCAGGAAGAGGAGGGGAAATGGTGTAATGCGGAAATGCCCAGACCCTTGGCTTCTCCATCCTCTGGCTTCTTGGTGCTCTGATGGAATCCCAGGCAGCTCCCTCGCCATGTCGCACTGTTAATTACTTTTCTGTTTACTCAGTAGAAAGCAATCTATGCTGGGGATTGTCTGAGACCTGGGCCAAACAGCCTGCATTCCAGTGCTGGGAGGTGGACAGGGCTGGAGGAACTTTACTCCTACTCCTCCCTGGGCCACATCAAATGACGCTCCCTATCAAGATGAGTCCTCTTCCCTACCTACAAAGGGCCAACAGTGCAGTGCTTGGAAGTCAGCAAGTCTGTGGAGGGCATGCTCTCCAGTCAGCCCCCACGTCTTCCCTCCGACCCCACCCCACCCCTCAACCTCATCCCCCTGACCAGAGCAACAAGGATTGACGCTAAGAGGATGACTTTATCATCCTGGAAAGATTTAGCCTCAAGAGTCCAGGCCATCAGTGGCATTTTGCAAACCATCTGCAATGTCTCCTAAGACAGGCACTCAATCACTCCAGAGGCTCCAAGTCCAAGTCTCAGCTTGATGTCTTTACACCTTGTTTCCATCCAGCAAAGGTGCTGCTCTCTCTGGCCACCTTTGTGGGACCTCTTCCTTCTTTGCTCGAGAGGGGCATTTAGTGGCTAGAACACAGGGGCAGCTAAGATAAGACTTAGCTGTGCATCTCTTCGGGGTTCTCTAAGGTCATGGGTGTTTCTGTTGGTCAGAGACCCCAGTTTGATTCCCACCAGTGCACCCCCAGCACAGGCACCGTGTGTCAGGGTGTCAGGGAAGGCCCTCGGGCTGCTAGGATGTGAATAGGCTTCAGTGGGGTTTCCAGATCCAGAGACTAGAAAGAGTGGAAAGCTGGGCATCCATCAGGGCCAACTTGATGGCAGCCAGTGGCAACAGGAGTCCCCAGAAGATACTCCTGTGGATGTGCATGGGCTGGCCAGACCCTCTGGCCTGGGGTGAGGGTCGGGGTGGGGGGAGCGCACTTGTGCTGCAGGGACGATGACAACCTCTCTCCTGCTCCCTCTCTTTGCACCTAGCCTCTTGATCCTCAAGACCCTCTCTCCATACCCATCTCTTCTCCAGGGCTGCTCTTATTTCCCTTGTTTCAAACAAGAGACTCATTCCAGAACATGAAGATAAGCCCAGCTTGGAGAGCAATGGTCTGGTGAGCTGGCCAGGGGATGTGGGTTGAGAGTTTCTGCTTAGACTGGCTTCCAGAGTTGGCTCCCAGAGGACACCGAGTGGCAATCTACACAATCCTTTGGCTTGAGGTGATGGAGTCCCAGGAAAGCAGGGTCCCCTCAAAGTGGGGGATATATACCACTCCAGGATGATCCAGATACCCACCCTTTACCCTGGATTAATTTAATTGCTAGAAGAGCGCTGAGTAAAAATTTTTTTGCCCTGAAAAGGGGGCGGTAGGCCAAAGAAGTTTGGAAACCTGTGTCCGAGACCACGGGCCAGTCAGCTGCTGCTCAGGAACTGGATGTAGCTATTTCAGCATGGATGTGTGGCCTCAAAGTAAAATGGAAACAACTATCTTCATTTTACTGATAAAATGTTTAGAGATGATGCCGATGACGGTTTCATCTGTTTGTAAACATCTGTTTATGACTCTCAACTAATTTTTAAGTTGTTTGAGGGACAGGATTGTCTCTTCCATATCAAAAGTTTGGGGACCCCTACCCTGGCCTCTTGAGGACACGCATTGGATCATTTCTCAGAGTTGTGGCTTTCAGGCTGCCAGGCCAGGCCTGATCCAGGACATCACGGTCCCTGATCATGAACATCTCCTTGCTGACCTTGCACTCCGCTGGACCTCCTCTCCTGACCTGTACCCCATGGCACACGCGGGTCCTCCACCTGCTTCCTCTTGCTCTTCCTCAGCAACAACTTTCAACTCCATCTGGAAGTGTCTCCCAGCTCCTGAGGCCCATAAGGAAAAATACTACCCTCGTTTCCTCAACTTTCTGAAGCCATCCTTCATCGAATGTGTGTTTTCTTTGAAAACAGGTCCCTGTCTCCGCAGTTTCTCCAGAATCTGCACAGCAGCTTGTGACTACTCGGTCAAACAAAGGGACAGTGGAGCCCAGGCGACACAATGGCTCCCTGAGCTCACAAACACCTCCTCTTAGGCCCACTTCTTCCTTCCTGTGCATTGCATCTCCCTCCCCTTCCCTCCCCTCCCCGTTGTTGGTGTGCTGCCCTTCCCAGTCCCTTCCCTTCCCAGACTTGGTCACCTCCCCAGTGTCCAGTCGGGTCTCTGAAGGAAAGCAACCCCTCCACGGTCCTGCCCAGCCCTTGTCCCTGGCCAGAATGACTCCCAGCTTCTGGCCAGTGTGTGAGGGCGAGGAAGGCTGTCCTGTCCTGTGGTGGGTGGAGAGATGTCCCATCACGTCTCAATTATGCAGCTAGTCTATTCATCTTGTGAACAGTTATGCCTTGGAAGAATGTGGAGGGGAGAGCTGAGGTCTTAGAGAAGCGGGAATGGAGGAACCATTATGGTAATGAAGTTCTGTGATGTAGCTTCATGTCTCTCGGTGAACAGGAAGACCGAACAATTGTCAAGGACATGTGGCCTCCCTTGAATATGAACAGCATAACCTCCAAGAGTTTGAGGCTCACCATCAAGGGTCCCTGGTCCCCTCAGGGGATGGGGTAGGGTGGGGGTGGAGAGGTGGGCAAAAGGTGATCTCCAGGTCCCAGTCCTTTTCTCCCTCTGCAGTCCCTCCTCCTCCCCCTCCTTTTACCCCCACCCCACCCACCCCCCTGACTTCTCTGATTCTTTCTCCCCTGACGTCTTTCTCCAGCCTCTCCTCCTCCTTCTCCTCCTTCTTTTCTTCCTTGTCTATTTCCTCTCACTCCTCTTTACTCTCACTTCCTCCTGTTCTTTCTGCCCCTCACCTTCCTCCTCCCCTCTCCTCCTCCTCCCCTTCCTCCTCAGTGCTTCCTTCCCCTGCTCACCCTCCAGGAATCCTCCCTACAGGTCCAGGGGAAGAGTGAGATGGCGTGGGAGGAGAGGAAGTGGGGTAAGCCACTGTGTCTTCAATGAAGTCCTGAGTCTTTGTCTGCCTCTTAAATGTGGTTCAGTGGCATAAAAATGGTGAGAGTCCCGCAGGCGGGACTGCTGGGAGAACTGCTGGGGAGCGGGGCTGGTGATGGAGGGGAGGCTGTCCTAGGCAGGGAGCAAGCACGGCAGGCTGGGCACAGCTCCGGGAGGCAATGGACTCTTTAGAATTCAAGGTGCAGCTCCAAAGTCAACTTCTAAGCTGCTGAAAGCATGTCCCCCGCCCCCTTTTTTAACCACTCTAGAGAATTTGATTATACAAACCACCCTCCAGTCCTTGTGTAGACAACACCAAGATGATTTTTTCCGTGTTGTGCTGCTAAGTGGAAGCTAAGCAGTTAGAAGCCACCAGCACCTCCAAGGGAGAAAGGCAAGACTTTCTATCCAAATAAAGAGCTGCGGTCTCAGAAACCCACAGGGGCAGTTCGACCCTGTCCTAGAGGGTCACTGTGAGTCGGAATCACCTCGATGGAAGTGAGTTTGGTTTGGCAGCTTCTGATGTGAGAAGAAGTGAGGACAGAGGCAGCACGGCATGAGCACCCCACTGAAGCCATGCTGATGGTACACGATTCCAATTTGATATTCACCCTCCGGACGGAAACCCTGGGGAACCTAAGGCAAGGAGATGGCTGAGGTAGGTTGGCATCAAACTACCTGGGATTGAAATCCTGAGGCCACCAGGATGCTGAGCCAATTAGATGCTCAGCGCTTGAGTTTCTCCACCTGTACAAAGAAAAAAGACATGACTCACCAAACTATCGTCAGGGTTAACAGTGAAGAAAGAACACATCTGAGCGAAAGCACAGAGAAACGACTACTGCCACGGCACTGATACTAATGCTGTTGACAGTGACTACTCATAAACAACTGGATTATTTCTTCACCAAGCGGGGAGAGCTGAGATTGTGATGAGGGTCGAGCTTCCTAGATGACCTTAGATGAGGGGGAAGATAGTGGTGCTTCTTTGCAGGGGCACTACCCAGGCAGAATCAGCCTACTGTGGTAGGTGACCCATTTGTTCAGCATGCCTCCACTTGTGTCTACCAGTGAGAGCCTGTGTTAAGTGCTGAGGTGGAGGAACATGGATTTTCAATAGGAAGAAGAATGCTGCATCAGGTTTGGAGAAAGGCTTATTAACAACCTGTGACATGCAGATGACACGACTTTGCTTGCGAAAAGCGAGGAAGACAGGAAGCACTTGCTGATGAAGATCAAAGAGTGCTTCACTCAGTGTGGATGACAACTTGGTGTCAAGAAAACCCCAATTCCCAAGGGTGGATGATAAGTAACATCGTAAGACATGGAGAAAAGAGTGAAGTATAAGGATTTCATTGGGTAAATCTGCTCCACAAGATCTCTTTACACTGTTGAAAAGGAAGATGTTACTGGGAGGACAAAGACGCACTTGACCCAAGCCATATATTTTCAATGCGTTCTCAGGTGCATGTGAAAATTGGACTCTGAATAAGGAAGACTAAAATAGAATCTGTGCATTTGAATTCTGGTGCAGGTGAAGATTATTGAAAGTACCAAACAAACACATCTACCTAGGAAGAAGTACAACCAGAAGCAAGTTGCTTTTGTAACTTCCTCTAATGCACATCGGATTTGTTACCATGAAGAGATCTGTCCTTGAAAAAGAACATCGTGCTTGGTAAAGCAACTTGGTGGTGAAAAGGAGGCAGCCTTTAGGTGAGAGGGATGGACACAATGGCTGCAACAATGGGTTCAACGTACAAACAATTGTGAGGCCAGTAGAGGATGAGGACTCATGGGGTCTCCATGAGTCAGAATCACCTAACAGCAACAAAGATGCAACCACTTGTCTCAATGTTTCCAGAACAAAAGACAAAGAAGGAAACCAAAGACTCGGGGAATAAGCTAGTCTACAGGAGAAACAGTCAACGTGAACCACCTGACTCATCTACTTACAACTGGAAGAACTGGAATGTACCCGGCTACTCCTCTCTAGGGTTCTACTGGGGGACACAATAGTTGCACCTTAAAGAATAGGATAAAATTGTGGAACAGAACTCAAGTTCTTTTAAAAATCCAGACTTACTGGACCCATTGAGACTGGAGGACTCCTTGACTGAGGACTCCTCAGATCCTCTTTAAGCCTTAAAGTAAAATTACCCCTTGAGGTTCCCTTTTTGCAACAGCAGACTGACTCGAAGACTGAAGACTCTCACCAGAGTGTAAGAGGATCTTTTAAAGAATCATTTATAAGACACTGAACAGTCAAAACTATTCTCAAGCAACGATGAGAGTACGGGAGCAAAGCAACTAGCATTGGCAATGGAACCGACGAACCAGAGTGAATGAGAATGACGGCCGGTTGGGGAATACCGGACAATACCCCAGAACAGATTGGGTAGAAATTGTTAAATGAGAACTGAAGTTGCTGTGTCAAGTTCCATCCTGAACACAATATGCATTTTTCATGACATTGACTTTGGGGCATACTCTTTGACCTGGACAAGTCCATAGTCTGGTGAGAAGGAGAAATACTGAAACAGCTACCTGACCATAAAGTAACCGTGAGGAGGGTTAACACAGTGACTGCAATAACACGCTCAGACGTAGCACCTAACAATGAAAGCAACCTCCAAACCTGTAAGTTATTTCTAAGTACTCGGGCCATACTTTTTCTAAGACTGACCTGTTTGTCCTTTTAGCAGTCCATGGTACTTTCAATATTCTTCTCCAGCGCCACTATTCAAATGCACTCATCTTCTTTGGCCTTCCATATGCAGTGTCCAACTTCCACATGCATAGAAGGCAATGGAGAATGTCTGCCAAACCAGTGGGACTCCTTGCCTAGCCAAGTTGACACACAGCATTAACTGTCAAAGAGGCTCCCAGGAGCAGCAGCAGAAAGTCTGATTGTCCCAAGACTCTGCAGGAGTCCCTTACTATTTTTATACACATCTCCAGAGGTTCTCGTCGGGTCACCTCTCAGCTCCCCCAGAACACTTCCATACATGTTAACAAGAGTGAGACCTGGGGCTGAGCCCCGGTGGCGTAGTGGTTGTGCGCAGGACTGCGGCCCACTGGGATGGAGGTTCAATTCCAGCAGTGGGGCTGGGCCTCCTACTCTCACCACCGGAGAGCAGTGATGGCCCCCCCCCCCCAAAAAAAAAAAAGAGTGAGACCTAGGAGACCAAAAAGGAGAAGCCAGCTGCTCTAGGAGAGTATATAAGTCATCAATGTCACTAAGGGTGATGCTGTCAGAGGGGCTGACCCAAGGGGCTGTCTATGAAATTCTTGTGTGGCTTCAGCAGAAAGTTATTTGCTTTTGCTTGAAAAGTGTCCCTGTAGTTAGTGATAACAGCAAAAACATTTTTTTCTTCAGGCCAGCTGACATGCATCAAAACCCCTCAAGGGTGAAGTTCTAGGTTGGCTCAATCACTTTGTGAACCTTGCAATGCACTCTGGTCAGAACTCTCTTGATTACTCAACTACAATGACGCTCCAATCAGGAAGTTCCTCCTCACACGCCTCAAACTGGAGCAGTGGTTTTCATTGCTGCTGGTGTTTTGAGAGAGGCTGATTTGGCCAAAATCTCTAGAGTTTGAACAACAATACTGCAGCAATTAGCATTGGTGAGCTTACATCGGTAACATATGGGGCACGACGTTGTGATTAAAGGGGAAACTCCATGGCCACTGAGTTGATTCTGACTCACAGTGACCCAATCCAGGGTTACCAAGGCTGTGAATCTTGAAGGGAGCAGACAGCCTCATGTTTCTTAAAATAAAGGGTTTTTTTTCTCAGTCACTAGTGATGCTGTCCTTCAATGCAGAAGGATTATTATAAAACAATTTTGTTGTTAGTAGTCACATAATCTACAAAATATTTTAATCAGTTCACAACTATGTCCATTACATGATATTCTATGATTAAAATGAACAATAAACTTTACTTAGGAGACTGTGAGACCCGTGGATCAGGGGCGTAACATCATGAAGGACCACATGAGATGACATCAACCCTAGGGATACCACAGCCCCAAGTTCTTAGAGACAAAATAATGTAAACGCCATGTCACAATGTGAGACCCCATTAGGCAATCCATCTAGCTCTTTGTCCACCTCAATATTTGAGTCATGATTTCCAACCCAGAGTTGGACTCATAGCAAGAGAAGGAAATACTGTTTCACACACAGTCCTAAAGAGAACTGTGATCTATGAGTAGACACACAAATAGACACAGGCTGGCTGGGTATGGGAGGGAGAGTGGGAATGCAACTCTGCACACACACATACACACGTTTGATGGAAGATGTGTTAGTCTTTGTGAACTTGAGAAAAATTCATAGATACTCTATGTGTACAGGAAAGAAGTTTTATATAATAGAGCAATCGAATATTGAGAAAACAAACCAACCCAGTCTAGATTAATCCATAAGTCTGATATCAGTCCATGTGTCTGAAAGCAGTCTATAAATTCCTCTTCAGAATCACGCAACACATGCAATGACACAGAATGCAGGGGGAAAGAAGGCCAGTGGATCCAGTGGTGGTGGAAGCATCTCAGGGCTGGGTTGGGTCTTCATGTGACTTCTCCAGTTCCAGGGTTCTGGATCCATCATTGTAGCAATATGTGGCTTGTCAACAGAGGGAGAGTGTATGTCCTGTTTCAGGAAGGAAGACGGGAGTTCCCAGAATCCTCAGGAGAAGGCCACACCCACCCAGAGTCTTAATGACTAGGATCTGACAGTCTAGACTCCACCCCTCTGCTTAAGTTGACAGAAGAGTATTAACTGCCACGGAAGATATCTGTATGTGGGTATTTACCTTTGCTGCAAATATATCCAAAAATGAGTTATGAAAACTCCTCAACCATAACTACATACCTTAAGAGAATGAGTCGCTGAACATGGGATCTAAGGATCACAGCCTCAAGAGACCTCAAAGCCAATGAGTCCATAAAGACAGAATTCTCATCCTATCTTGGTGAATGGCAACTAGGGTCTTTGAAGCTTGTGAGGGCCATCAACTGCTGGTCCCATTCTCTCAGGATGAAAGAAAAGTGATGAAAATTGAAGACATGTGGAAATAATGATCTCAATGGACTAAAAGACCACACAAACATCAGTCTACACAACCCTGAGACCAAAGGAACTAGATGGTACTTAATGACCACTACCAGTTTCTCTAAAAGAATCTCGGCTGTTGTTGCCATGAGCACTGATTAAGGACCCAAGCAAGACAGAATCCTTCACAACCTCAACCTGTTCTCTATCTATCATGATATTTCCAATTGGTCCAGTTGTGATGATTTGGGTCTTCTTCCATTGAGTTGCAATCCATGGTGAAGGCTGCAGTCCTTGGTCTTCATCAGCCAGTGGCTCCACTTGTCGGTCCCAAGATCCATCTGCCAGGTTCACTCGACTACGACACATTGGAAGACAAGAGAAAGATACGCCTGGTCTGGGATTATGGGCAGGCTTTGTAAAATAATTATTTGAGCATTAAAACCTTAGACTTGTTCGATATAAAATATTCATAAATGGACCCAATTTCATATTCTATTGATTGATTCAGAGAAACGTGTATGTCTCAGCAATACAAGTTCTGTCTGTCATACAAAAAAAGATTGTTTGGATCACTGATTTCAATGAAATGTTAGTCCTACCTCATTTTCAGCAGCAGGTCCTCCCCCACCCCTTGAAAGGAAGCCCAGGCTGGCCCCCACTCCATGCTGGCTAGCTGAGTGTCCTGGACCACTTGAGCCTATCCCTGACATATAGAACTCAGTATTCTCTAGCTGGGTGGGTCACAGCTCCAGTGCTCATTCTGGAGGCCAAGGATGACCTTTAGATCAGGGAATCACCTGACCAATAAAACTTGGGACCCCATGTCCAGGGAATGCTATGGGACTCAGATCGCTGGGATCCCAAGAACCAGGCCAGGGTTTGGTCATCAAAAAGGCAGTTGGTAGCCAGGGTGAGGAGCTCTGTGCTGGGCACTCGCAGATAACCATTCAGCAGCTCCAAGAGGGAGGCTCCCTGGCCAGCCACATCTCCAGGTGGTGAGCAGAGGCGTGCGTTTAGGGCAGACCTAGTAATAACTCAGTGGTCTCCTGGAGACTTCACCTTCTTAGTCCCCATGACAACAGCTCCCCAAGTGCATGAGGGTCTCCCAGTTCCTCTCCAAGATGAAAATGCATTTGTCATAACACTAAGATGCGACTTACCCTCTGGCTCTGATGGGAGCCTGCCATGGAGTCACTCTCCTCTGGCGGCTCTTGAGTTTTAAGCCTGGCTTCAGTATGGCTTACACCTCAGTGTAAAGGAAGCTATAATCCTCACAAGGAGCAGCAGGTAATATCACAATACATAGACCAAAGCTTGATCTTGTCAAGGGTTCAGCCACAATCAACGCGCATGGAAATAACAGCCAAGAGCTCCAACCATGCTTTGCAGTAATGAGTCCGTCACACCAGACATCTCAAAAGTGTTGGAAAGCAAGCATGTTACTTTGAGGATGATGACATGCCTGACTCAAGCCATGGTATTTCGATCGCCCCACATGCATGTGTCAGTTGGAATAAGAAAAACTGAAGAAGGTGCTGCCAGAGATGGAAAGAACCCACAAGTCTGTCTTAGAAGAATTGTAGGCAGAAGGCTCTCTAGAGGCAAGCAAGGGTGGTGAGACTTCGTCTGACACCCTTTGGACATGTTGTCAGGAGAGACCAGTCCTTGGAGAAGGACCTCAGGCATGGTAAGGCAGAGGGGCAGTGAGAAAGAGGAAGCCCCTCAGTGAGACTGGCTGCAACAATGGGTGGAAACATAAGAACAAAGAAGAGAAGGGCACAGACCTCAGCAGTGTTTTGTTCTGTCACACACACAATTGCTATGAGTTGGAAGGGACTAGACCAGACCAAACAATACCTAGCCTCTGCCCCTGCTTTGCATTCTGTGTTGCTTCTGGACTCTCTTCTGTTCACTCTCTGTGTTAGGTCGGGTTGACTAAAGAAAGCAATTCAGAGATACTCAGAGACACTGAGATGTGTATAAAAAGGACTTTATATCCAAAAGTAATTGTATATTAAGAAAACACCCCAGCCCAGTCCAGATCAAGTCCATATGTCTGATATTATCCCATAAGCCCAGTACTAGTTCATAAGTCTCTCTTCAAACACACAAAGCCACATGCAATGATGCAGAATGGAGGAAGGTCACAGGCTGGAGGGTACAAGGTCTTGTAGATCCCATAGCAGCGAGTGGCTGCATCTCCAAGGCTGCAGCTTCCATCAGCATGGCTTGAAGTAGTTCTTCAACAGGAAGGTGAAGCGAAGGGGGTGGGGGTGGGGTGCTGGCCTACCTCCAGTCAGCCATTTATCTCGGTCACCCTCCAATCACGCTGCGACCGGATTGACAGGCTAAACTCCACTCCCATGTTCCTATGAAAGCCATGTTGGCATAGAAAAACACAGTCTCTGAGGTGTCCTCATCATTGTCATAAGCCTTGCAACACTTAAGGTTGCTTGCAGACATAATAAAAAATAAAAGAAAAACAAAGACAATGTTGAATTCACAGGACAAGTGCGATTTGGATCCTGCTCCAGATGCTTACGATAGTGACTCACCTTTGAGTCTGACCACTGACTCGCTGCTTGTCTCTTAAAAGGAATTCCTGGGTCTCCTAGTCACTCAGGAGCCCTGGTGCCATCGTGCGTTAGGCGTTGGTTGGGCTGCTAACCACAAGGTCAGTCCTTCAGAACTGGAGAAGCATTGCACTTCTTCTTTAGACACTCTCCCGGAATTCCCCCAGTGATAGTTTAGCCCCCACAGACTTATGTGTTCTATACACACCCAAAGGGCCAGCTTCCGGCCCCCCAGGAGCTAGCGCCCCTTGTTGGCTGAGAAAGCGGGCTCTGTTCTGGAATGCACTCGCCGTCGGCAGCAGCAAAGTGGGACACATGAGAGGAAAGAAGAGGGGTCCTGTCAAGTTGGAGTTTGATTTTACCCTAGCTCCACTGCTATAGGAGCCCTGGTGGTGCAGTGGTTATGGCTTAGGCTGCCACCCACAAGGTCAGGAGTTTGAAACCACCCGCCGCCTCAGGAGAAAGATGAAGAAGCTTTCTCCTACCATAAGGAGTCACAGTCTTGGAAATCTGCGGGAGCAGCCCTATCCCATCCTGTAGTTCCCCATTAGTCCGTCAACCCCATGGCAGAGACTTCACCTGTTGGCCAGATGCCTTCCTCTTGATAAGCCATTGTTGGACTCCTCGGGGAAACAAGATAAGAGAAGATGCGTACTTGGAGTTTATGGCTAGCAAAGGAGCTCTGGTGGTGTGGTGGGTAAGTGGTTAGGCTGCTACTGTACGATTGGCAGTTCAAAACTACCAGCCACTCTGAGGGAGAAAGGTGAATTTTTGCTACTCCTGTCAAGAATGACAGTCCTGGGAACCCACGGGGGCAGTTCTACCCTGCCCTTTGGGTCACGCTGAGTGGGCATCTCCTCGAACGATGGCAGCGAGCGTGGTTCTTGTTTGTTTAATGACTGGCAGTAGGTGCCATGCCTCTGCTGGCCACCTTTCTGACTCTCAAGATACAGCTTGCTACCTGCCTAGCCTCACATTGTCCCCAGTTTGCCATCCTGGATGCTTCCCTTGGAGAAGGGTTTTTCTGATGTCTGGGCTGAAAGTCTCTTCAGCGTGAAAGTTCTTAAGAAATTGCTGCTCAAGGAGACGTAGGGTATCTTCGTCACCCCGCCCTATCAAAGCTTCCAAACACTTATTAAGGCCCTTCAGTGCTGATTAAACTGAAGTCACAGGCCTCGTTTGCCTAATATGAAGCACGCACAGCACCGCCGTCTTAATTAGATGTACATGTCTCTGAAGATATAAATAAATGCTTCCTTTCTGATACATCTGATTTAATGGCCTAATAGCAGGGGGATGAATGCTGCTGAAATCTAATTCAGGAGGTGAGGGAGAGATTAATAAACTCAAATATTTAAAGCTCAACAGCAATTAACAACTCATTGAAAGCATATTTTCAAAATTCAATTCTTTAAAAAAAATTAAAAGCCCTATTCCAGACAGGACTGAACCCAGGGGGCCCATCAACATTCATTTTCCGACCAAACAGGGTACTTTGACCTTTGCTTGGGAAGCGATTTCCAATTCCATTATGGAAGTGCGGTGGAGCATGAAGCCAATGTCGCAGAGAGCGGACACTTGGAAGTCCCGCCTGAGCTGCCCCAGACACAGTGGTCACCCCTGTCCCGGTATACCATGTTGGCTCCCCTCACTTCCTGGGAAATGGGGGACTGTACTGACTCACCCCTACATAAACTCAGAGTATGTGTATCTATCTGTAGGGCTTGGAATGGAGTGACATTTCTTAATTTGACTCCTGTCTCTGTAACACACACCAAATGATTAGGTGAGGCTATGCAAAAAGGGCAGGTGCCATGTTAACAGAGGGCATGGGTTGGTTTTCATGACCAGCCCCTGGGTTATATGAATGAGCCATCTTTGCAGCAGGAGCAGAGAGAGAAATCCCAGGGCAGTGGGAAGACCATGTTCCAGATCTCCATCTGGAGAGGGGAGGGCTGAAAACAGAGGCACTGGAGACTGTGGCCCGGAGATTATGGGATAGAGCAGAGGAGACGAAGGGACTGTGAGGTAGCAGAGACCAAGGGAGCACGTGCCATGGAGACTGAGGACCAAGAGACGTGGCAGACGACTGGGCGAGGTGTTGCTATGGACCAATGATTTGTCCTTCCTGTTTACGGATCCTGACCTACCGTGACCGGCCAACTCCCCCAAATACGCCCCCATGGTTGTGAGTATTGTCTGTGATATCTGTGTGGCCCTGGCAAGGCATAGTCAAAGCCAGCATTGATGCAGTGTCGTGCGAGGCACAGTTGTCGCTTGAGGAAGTCAAGTAGAGGGCTTGGAGATGTGGCTGAAGCCTGCCTTTTGGCAACAGGGAAGTCAGAGATGACATATGACCTCTGGCCATGGACTACAGGGCTCCTGGGACTAAAGGCTGTCCATCTTGACCCCCGGGAACTATAGAAGAACCTTGACTTTGAACACACAGGGACCTCATGCCTATCTATGTCTGTGCTTTGCTGTCAGGGGGGTGCCAGCTCAGGTGACCCCAAATGCCACAGAGCACACCTGCTCCTGTCTTTGTCCAGCTTCTCCAGAGAAACAAAACTAGTGAAGCGTATGGGTGTGTATACACAGAAGGAAGTTCCTATCAAGAAAAGGGCACACACATTGGTAGACACAGACAAGCTCCAAGTCCAAGGCCAGCCTTCCATGTTCAGAAGTTCCAGCAGACAATGCTCCCTTATTCCTTTCTGGTTGGGCTGTGCCTCCTGCCAGAAAAGTCACTGCTGCTGGGCATCCCCTCTGGTCAGGCCCCTCAGCACGGCTAGCAGTGTCAAGAATCCATTCTAAGAGATCTGCCTTATTTCCCACCTCCTACCCATTGGTAGGACCTCTGACCCCTGTTTGTGTACCCATGGATCTCAGGCAGAGTTCTTGTCCAAGTAGATTCTCTCTCCTAATAATTTAGAATAAGAATTTTTAAAAGTCTAATACTTTCATTGACACATAATTCACATAGTATACAGTTCAATAGTTTAGATATATTTAAAAGAGTCACCTAGTCATTGCCCTAATCAATTTTAGAACATTTTCTTCTTTCTTACGCTAATGATAAGCTCCCCATTTTCTCCCAACCTCCCCTGCCATGCCCCACCCCCCAAATATTGGTTGTTTTTGTCTCAATCGATTTACCTACCCTGGATTTCATATAAAGAAAAACAACCACAAAAACAAAACAAAAAATAAGACAGAAAAATCTCAGTTGGAAAGGAAACACAAAATAACAACAATGAGAACAAATTTAAAATGGGCCAAAAGGGACAGCATATGATAAGGTATTACATTTTAACCTAGCTACATCTGCATTAATCCACTTTCCAAAATACTTTGTCTGATGGTAAGGCTACTCACAGCCCCAGTCAAGCGTCAGAGGGGACTCACTACAGGTTCAATCCACATGGGGACCCTGCAAAGAGATCTTGGGCTTTCACTGTCCCCCACAGCCTTCTGAAAACAAGGTACACAGAACTGGAGCTCTAACACCATTCTTTCCTCCATTCTTGGATATTTTTATTTTCAGTCCTTAGATCACACAGGCTGGTGGGCCACTTCTGTGTGGGCTTAGCTGACATCTTACTTAGATGGTTGCTTGTTTTAAGAAAGGCCTTTAAGAATCCAGATGCTATGCTTACTGCTTTTGGGATTTTTAGATGCTGGCTTTCTGATGCTTACCTGAACTGAGTTCTAGTGGGAAAAGTGGGAAGTTAGAACCGATAATATAATAGCATTTGGCATCTTTTTTTGACACAAATAGAGCAGTTGGGGGAGAGATTGAAAAATGAAGAAGGTAGGGGGTGTAAGTTTGATAAGAGGTCAAGTAACTGTTTTGATTCTGAAGACACGCACCCAACTCCTGGTGCTGTTGGTATTGTGACCACATCACTCCATTCCCAGCCTCTGTCTTCTCCTTTTGTCTCTCACAAAAACACTTAGCAGCAGACTTAAGGCTGTCTGCATGCTCCAGGATAATCTCATCTCTTAACCTAAATCCTTTTACAAAGACCTTTTTTTTTCCAAAACCAGGTCACAGGCTCATGTTCTGAAGAGTGGGTTGTGGCAAATCTTTTAGCCCCCTGAAGATAATCAACAGAATAGACTTCAGCAGAATCGTTTGATTGTGGAACATAACATTCATACACCCCCACCATATATAGTATAATTAATACCTGTGAAAAATCTGTCTTATTAAACTTGATATTGTTCCCTAATGTCTGGCTTATTTCTAGGGGAGGGATTGGTGCCAGTTAAGGGGCTGCTCATTGAGGGGAGAATCCAAGGCTCCTTTGTGGGAGTTGAGTCAAAAGAAAATGATATCCCAAAGGGCTAGACCAATCACACTATGTGTTTCACTTGTCCCACCCTAAAGCATGACGCTTTCGCTAAAGAGCTATGGTGTATGCAAAGAGGCGGGGGAAACTGAGACTGAGCCCATCTGAAATGGCTACAGCGGCTGGGCAGGTAGGTGTGGTGGGTGGTGACACTGTGTGACTCGGACTGGCTGCGATCAAGTCCATGCTGCTTCAGTGACCCTGGAGAACATGGACCAAGTGGAAGCTCACTGTGCTCATTGGCCCATCACCAGCGTGGTCCCACACAGCTCCTTGTGCTATGGTGACTTCCTTCTCTGTTGAACTTGGGTCAAAAGACAGCAAGGTTCCCATTTTGAATAGAGGCTCAGGTCATCCATAGAGGACCACTCATGTCCTGGAAACCAGTGTGCACTGCACCCTGTTAGCTCCCCTTCTTCACCTGCTTTGGGCCCAGTTTCTCAACTCTTCCCTCTGTGGTGTGGTGCAGACTGACAGTGGAGTGAGCATGGGTTTGAGTTATATCAAGCCAACAAACTTATGAAGGATTACTGGCTTTAAGTCTTCCAGTTTGAAATCCTTGGGCAAGCTATATAATCCCAAAGGGTGGTCATCGTTTTCATTGTTGTTGCTGGCACCATCGATGCACTGCGGACTCTTGGTAATCAGACAGGGCAGAGCAGGACAGCACCTACGACGTTATCTTGGTTGTCTTCTCTTTAGGGAAGCAGATCGCCAGGACTTTTCTCCCACAGAGCTTCTGGCAGGTTGAAACCAGCAAGCTTTTGCTTAGCAGCTGGACACTGAAACATTGAGCCTCCAGGGCTCCTGCTCTCCATTCTCAATTGATCTACATTTCATTTTTTTAGATTAAAAAAATCAACTTTGCATCCTCTTTTTCAAAACGTGCACTCTGGGTTTTAATGTCACCTTGTTGGGCAAATTCTCAAGGGATGTCAAGGATACTCCATTCATATTACTCTGCACCTGCTCTGACCCATATATGGCTTTTTAAACGTATGTAATGTTAAGGCTGCCAGAAATTGAAGCCAGTGTCAGAAGCAGACATGGAATCAGGGATATCCGGGCTGTGGTCAAATGGATCCTGATTAGAAGCAGAGAATACCAGAAAGATGTTAACTTGGGGTTTATTGACTATGCAAAGAACTCTGTGTGGATCATAACACACGATAGATAGCTGCCAAGAATGGGAATGCCAGGACACTTCATTGTACCTCTGTGGAACTGGACTGGGGACCTAGAGGCAGTCTTTTCAACAGGACAGGGGGACGGTGCAGAGTTTAAAATCAGGAGAGGCATATGTCATGGCTGTATCATTTCACCATACTTATCCAATCTACATGCAGAGCAAATAATCAGAGAAGCTGGACTAGGTGAAGAAGAATGTGCCATCAGGATGGCAGAAGGACTCAGCAACAGCCTGTGAGGTGCAGGTGACACAATCTTTATTGCTGAAAACGAGGAGGACTTGAAGCACTCATTGCTAAAGATCAAGAATCGAAGCCTTCAGTGCAGATGGCAACTTACTGTAAAGAAAACCAAAATCT
>PVJH01007750.1:51030-90380 GCA_004026705.1 Nesogale talazaci
AAAAGAAAAGAAAATCAAAATCCTTACACATGGACCAATAGACAGAATCATAAAAGTCAGAGAAATGAATGATGTTGTCAAAGACTTCATCTTGCTTGGATCCAGAAACAATGGTCAAGGAAGCAGTAGTCAAAAACTCAAATGAGGTATTGCTCTGCAAAAATCTACTGCCCCAGAGCTCTTTAGAAGTGTGAAAGAGTTCACTCTGAGTCCTGCGGGGTGCCTGACCCAGCCAACAGCATTGTCCATCACTTCATTTGCATATGAAAGATGGACACGGGGAAGAAAGATCAGAGAGGAGCAATGTAGTTGAACTGTGGAGTTGGTGGAGAATTCTGAAAGCAGCATGAACTGCCAGAAGACCAAACAGATCTGTCTAGGAAGAAGCACAATCAGAAGGCTCAGGATGGTGAAACTTTGCCTCACGTTCCCTGACATGTCATCAGGAGCGGCCCTTTCCTGGAAAAGGATTTGGTAAAGTGAGAGGGTCAATGAAAAAGAGGAAGACCTCAACAAAATCAATGAACACTTTGACTGCACCAATGGGCTCAAACATAAAAACCATAGTGAAGGTGGCACGGGACCAGCTAGAATTTGGTTCTGTTGTACGGAAGGTCAATATAAGTTAGAACTGATTCAACAACACTAATAAACTTACATCAGAAAAAATAATAACTAGCATAGGATGATTATGGAATGTCCCAGGTTGTCAATGCGTTGTTAAGGGTTCCAGATAAGGTGAATATTTTTTCCCTTACTTCTGGCCACTGAGATGGTATTCATTCAAAGCAAGACCTGATTGGAGCCCGTGAAAACTGTCGGCAGAGTGCTGTGTTCATCATTGCCGGCACTCAGCACCCAAGGTGGCCCAAAAGACTTTTCTATCTCCGTTCCATTTACTTATGGTTATGTCTATTCTGTCACCTCCTCCTCACATCACCATTTTGCCCCAGAATTACATCTTTAAAACAGGACCACCTCGTCCCCTTGACACTGATTTTACCCGGAGTGCTCTCACTCAAACGCACTGCCATTGAATTGATGCTACTCGGAGCGGGCCTGCAGGTGTCTGAGACAGAAACTCTTTCTGCAAGTAGACAGCCCGCCTTTCTCCTACAGGGTAGCCGGTGATTTCAGACTTCTGACCTTGTGGCTACCAGTCCAAAGCCTAGCCCATCCCACCACCAAAGAAAGCTCCTGGTCATAAAACAAGAGATGGGCCAGTGTTCCTTTTTCTTTCTTTCCTGGTTATGAATAAAAATATAATCTTGTGCTTTCAGCCATTTTTAGAGATATACTCAAAATTTGATAGCAAGAGAAGTCATGGTAAGAGAAATCACACTGAGAAATCTTTGGGTACAACAAGGGAATATAATGCTCAGCTAGACTTGAACTTTCCTACCAGAAAAAAGAAAAAGATTTTCCAAAGTGACAGATTTTGCTCATTGGGCAATGAGGTTGTGACTCAAGAACGCTTTTTCAAAAGAGGAGACTTTTCTTGTTTTCTTATCCTCCAGAGCCCAGAACTTTTTTGTATTCACATTAGAAAGCTCAGAGAATGAAAATTGCCATCAACTCTGAATTACTCGTGGGCCACTGGGATTGTTTTCATCTCTGGCCACCAAGGTGGACCTCCATCCAATTACTGAGCTCAAGCCAGTGAGGGATATGGGCTCCTTCCCTGCCCTTCCCTCCTTCCTCCAACAACACCAGGGAGAAGGTCAGAGGGAAGCCAGTGCTCAAAGGAGCAGCAGGAGAGAGAGAGAGAGAGAGAGAGAGAGAGAGAGAGAGAGAGAGAGATCCCCTTTCATTTGTGGGTGAAGGGGCCATATCAGCATTTCAAAGCCAAATCACAGGGGAAGACTAACTCAATCACCAACCCTAGAAGTCACTCATATGTGCAAACCCTGGGCAATTTTATTTTCTCTCCAGATTTTTTTTTTTTTAGGCATCACTGTGCTGGTGGTGGGAGTAGGAGGCCCAGCCTTTGCTCCTGTGAGCGGGAATTGAACCTCCATCCCAGTGGGCCGCAGTCCCGCGCACAACCACTATGCCACCGGGGCTCAGCCTTCTCTCCAGATTTTTAAAAAAAGAGTTAAGCAACCTCAGATCAGAGGAGCAGGCACCAATATAGTTTCACCATGTCTGTTTGAGGCCTGCAGTTACAGATCAGTGAGGCTACAGAGCGATCAGAATTAGACTAGGGTGTGAGGAAGGTGGATTTCTTTTTTCCTAAAGGCATTGGTTGGTCTCTATGGTATGACTGAATTTTTCACAGATAGACTAGCCCTGACATGGGACTTGGATTTAGGCTATCATAAAGTCTTCCTTTTCCCTTGGGAATCAGATGGTACTTGGCAAGGACAAAAATGTCTCAACCAGAAAAAGAGGAAGTGGAGGAAGTGTATGGATGGTTAGCTAAAGTGGGGAAATTGTCACCAAATAGGGCCCAATCCCTCATGCACACACAGAGCAAACGAGCAATTCAAAGTTCATTCTGGCTATAGGATGCTGATGGAATTGCTGCCTTAGCACCTCTGAAGGATAGGACTCATCACCGCCTGTCTCAAGGCTCCAGGGCTCAAAAGGTTCTCACAGGGGTGCCTGGAAATGGGGCGTGATTTCTCTGTGGATAAAGATACAATATTAAATCTAACATTGACTCTGGGTGTCACGTGACTTTGTTGGGACTAGACCAACTCAGGAGTAGACTTTCCTGTGTATCGATGGCAAACACCCAAGGGCAGAATTGAACCCAGGGCTCTGCGGGAGCCCGTGGGATTATTTAGTAAAGGCGTTTTCACCTCCTGGGTCTGAGGAGGCTGATTCACTGGTGGCCCACAGTCACCCCAGCTCACCCCAACAGCCTGCACTGGAAGCACCTACCTGACCTTCAACACATTGCTACTGTCCTTTCTTGCCACTCTTGGCCTTCTCTGGGCTCAACCCCAGTCCCTCTGGCTCCGTCGTAGCTCAGCTCCTAGTTTTCCAATAGTTACTGTAATTTATGACATGGCTTGGACTCACTTGCTGGCCATGACCTTGGCACTCACCCCAGAATATTATTTTCAGTATGTATCCTCTAGCTTCCCCCATTGCATCCAAGGGCGGGAGGCGGTGCATGGGCTCACTGCCCGTGCCCTGAGGGCCAAAGGCGAAGGCACACCGACTCTAGTGCTCAGTGCCCGATTGCTGACCAGGTGGGGAACACATGTGGGCATGAGGTCGAGCGATGTGGTGGGCACGGTGGTTTGCTATGCACCCTGCATTCCGTTCACATTGGCCCGCATCCACCGAGGGTTTAATCCTTTGGAGAGACAAGTTGTACACATGCAGCAACTTGAGAAGAATTATAAAGCTCTTCAGGGGAAGTGACTACCCTCAGGTCACATAGTCCCACAAAATAAAGAAGCAGGCCCACGGAGAGAGGGAAATGAAAATGATGTGCTGGGAGCAGCCAGTTTCAACCCAGACCTCGAGGCTCTGCTGGAGCCAGGTCCGCAGAGAGAGTTGAAAGGAGATCCAGTCAAGGAAGAAATAAGTGCTGGG
Source organism: Nesogale talazaci (assembly GCA_004026705.1). Taxonomy (NCBI): domain Eukaryota; kingdom Metazoa; phylum Chordata; class Mammalia; order Afrosoricida; family Tenrecidae; genus Nesogale; species Nesogale talazaci. Next base: position 54,580 of record PVJH01007750.1, read on the forward strand.
TCTACTGACAAACCAACCACAGTAACTCAAGTACGGAATGCGAGGAGTCTCTCATCACAGGCCCACAAATAGCTACCTCCAACTGGCACAGCTGTCGCCCCACCGACACAGGGCCCTGGCACCGCAGAGTGAGCTGTTGTGAGAATGGAAAACTCCACTAGCACAAGTAAAGGGGAGCGAGCAGAAACCTGAAGCTTGTGTAGTGTCAGAATCCACTTTCTGTGTTCCTTCTCCGAGGGACCCTCTCGATGACATTGCCAGCAATGTGGATGTTAGAGACGAGTCGTTGTGTAACTTGGAGATTGTCTAAGTGAAAAATATCACAGAGATAACCTCCAATAAATCACGTGTCTGGTTTATAGACCATCGGATGGGGATATTTAAATATGAAAAACAAACAAACCCTGTGAGAGTGCTGTGTGAACCAGGTAGATGTCTTGCTTCTATGCTTTAACATGATGGTCAGCTGGGATGGTTTAAGCTCTCAGTGCTGTCCCAAAGCAGGGAGAGAAAAGAGAAAGACTCAGCTCAACTCCCATGGGCACAGCGTCCAAGCCTACGATCCAATCCTCCCAGGACCCCTCTCAGGCAGGAGAAGGTTTCATGATGTCCATGTGAAGAATGGAGGTGCCTTCATCAGAGCGGATCAAGCAGAAGACCAGCACTAGGCCAAGGCCAACACGTGCTTCTTGGGCTGCTTCCCTCTTGGCTGAGAATGTGGCGGCTGTCTTTGAAAACACTACTCCTCTTCATCCCTTGGGGTTTAAGTGGGGGCTGCAGGCAGTAGGGCCGCAGAGAGGGCACAGGACAATGGATGAGCCAATGGGTGTCTTCTCCTTGACTTGATAAATGGTAGCAGACACAGGGGAAGGAGGTGGAGCATTTGAGTTGAGTTTTCTCCTTTCCCCCTCCTTCAAAGTAGTGAGATGCCTGGTGTGGCGGTCATGTGCTTGTGTTAATTTTATGATTGAAATGTAAGGATGGAGTCTAGCATGCTAATCTGGAGATAGCCATTGAGTAGCCAATGAGGCATCTACGTGGGCATGGCTTTCTTCTGAGACTTCTGGGAAATCTTGCAATATTTCCCTCGTGAAGATGAGAAGCTATCTTCCCCAGTTGTTGGGAGTTAGTCTCAGAGACGATGAATCACGGACAAGTTGGCAACATCTGAGAAGCAGAAGGAGCTAGAGGAGAGGCCACATGGCTTTGCCCTGATGGAGCCAGACCTCTGAAGCTGGAGAGGCCACGTGGGGACCCCTGCCAGCGATGAGTTGCTTCTGCCACCACTGGATGCTGTTGATGGACCCTGAGCCCTGGAAGCAAGGAGCCATGGGGAGACCCTTGTCAGTGCTGGAATTCTGCACCCACTGACCTGCGACTTCATGAGTTGGAAGGAGACATTATAGACTAGTATCAGGCATATGGGCTAATATCAGACTTATGACTTTGAACTGGACTGGGTTCAATGTCCTGTTCCTCTTGTATATAAAGCTTTTCCTTACATCCATATGCATGCCTATGAAATTTGTTCCTCTAGTCTGCCCTGACTAACACACCTGGTATAGGAGCTGGCGTGGCTCTGTCTCCGACACAAGATGCCGAGAGACCCAGGAGAGAAAGTCTTCAAGCTTCTGGTCCCGGGGGTGTGAGTAACAAGGACTTCTTTGTCCTTTGCGTAGTTACATCTGAATTGGGAAAAATTCTTCTCTCTCTCTTTTTTTTGGCTTAGATATTTTAAGTTGGGTGTATATTACTTTTCATAACTCTTCTTAATATGATTGAACTATTAAATCGGATGACATGAATTATATGCCAACAAAACTACTTTTTAAAAAAAAATCAAAGGAGTCAGTAAATTATATCCTCCCTCAAGTCTGCCTTGCAAGAGTCTGCTATAATCACCCTTTCACATATGAAAAAGGACTTGAAAGGTTAAATAGGTTCATTCAACTCTTTGACTGGGTATAATTGGCATGAGGAAGGAGCCCTGGTGGCGGAGCGGTTACGCGTTGGGCTGCAATCAATAAGGTCAGGAGTTGGAAACCACTCGTCACTCTGAAGGAGCAAGGAGGGGTTTTCTACTCCTGTAAAGAGTGACAGTCTGGGAAACCCATGAGGGCAGTTCTTCCCTGCCCTATAGGGTCACTCCGACTCAGCATCAACTTGACAGCAGTGAGAGTCTAGAGATTAATTAATGAAGTTTTCATGTTCATCAGCTCCTTTGATTTCCATGATGAGCTTTTGAAACTGATTGGGTGGTGTTGTCAGCCCTAAATCAAGATGGCAAATCCCTAGAGTGGTTTAAGGATTTCCCTTCGGGCAAGCTCTCAGTCAACGGTGGAACAGGGCCGGAAGCCATGGTCATCACCCAAAGCTCTTGCCAAGCATTGATCAGAGTGCACAGCAAGCCACACAGACAAACTTCACACAGCACAGACAACTGTGCACACGCCAAGATGGAATCCAATGAAAACAAACACTGAATCCCACCAAAAAGCTGTCCTTCTGCGGATTGTCATTTGGAGCGTTTCAAGATATGAAGGCCCATAGTACTGGGCTGCCTTGATAACTCCGGGGTTAGGGCACTGGTCTTGGAAAAACGGAGGTCAAGAGTTTGAATCTCACTGGGGCCTAGCACACTTTCCAGGGAAAGATGAGACTTTCTACTCCCCTACAGAGTTCCACTCTTGGAAACCTACAGGGGTTGTTCCACCCAGTCCTGCAGAGTTGCTGAGTTGAAATCAACTCCGCAGCAGTAAGTTTGAGTGGGAGAAAAGGGGGCTTTTTACTCCTGTAAAGAGTTACCACCTCAGAAACCCACAGAGGCACTTCTACCCTGTCATGCAGGATCCCTGTGAGTTGGCATGGACTGGATGACAGGGAGTTTTACAAAGCGCCTAACAGGCCTGCAGTTCTAACTAGGAGAAAACAGTTTCGCCATTATCTTGAGATTTGATAGACTATAAATAGCTTGCACTTTGCCTCTCTTGGTTTTGATCCCTAATGGAATGTGAAAAAGCAAGATGACACATAAAAGAAAAGCAAAAGATAACTAATTCCGAGATTAACTTTGGAAACGCTCCAGAATTAGATCATGTAATTAGTTCACCATTTAGAAGTCCTTGGTAGAATTACATTTATGCAAACAAATTCCATTCACATAGGTTAGGGAGACGGGATGGCTCTTACATAGGAATTATGCTGAAAATTAAGGATTATGTAAGTCTTGATCCTCATTTCACTCTCTATGTCAACTGGACTTAAAAATCAAGGGAAACCAAGCAAACCTGCTTGCTCTCCAGATCCATCGTGGGTACAAAGATGGTAGCAAGAAAGAGGATGGCCACAAAAGCCCACGAGAGCAAGGGGTTCAAAGGCATAAACATCCCTGAAGGGCAAGTGGCCAAGGCTGGTAGGCTCCCAATTTGACCTGCCTGCGTTTTACGCCTTTGTGAAATACTGGACAGGGGTGAGATGAGGGGGAGGTCAGGGTATAGCCCTGCTCTCAAATTGCATTTCAACGTTTAGCTATGTCTTACCAGGTGCTTCCAAGGCAACTCAAGCAACATGATCCTAACTTAAACCACAACTCCATTCAGCAAACAAAGAGCCCAGCAGGTCCGAGACGCCTCCCGACTGCAGTCACAAACACGGCGTCAAGTCAGTCAACACGCCATCCTGTTGACAGAAAATGTCGGTTTTCTTGCTCACAGACTCAAAGGGCTGCTGGCAGATTCCAAGGGAAAAGGGTGGATAATTCCACTGGGCGGATACTCCTCTTAGCGACGCTCTGACTAGTTTGTGCGTGTCAACGGACATCCCCCGGAGAACAGTCAGGAGGCAGATGAGAGAGGATCTGAAGCTCAACTTGTACACTCCATTTGACCATTTAACACGTGTTCCCCTGAGGACAGTGACAGGGCTGGGTTGTGGGGGGGAGGTTAAGAGGTGGACACCCATTCCATGGGCTGTCCCAAACATGGCGCGGGGTGGTGGGGGCGCCTTGCCAGACTGTTCTCATGGTGTTTAGGATCTGGGTGTCCAACAGGCTGGAAGAGGTAGAACTTTCCAACTGTGCAATGACGTGAGGGAAGGCATCCAGGATCAAACATTTGAAAATGTCTGAGCAATCAAGAGACGAGTAAACTTTTGTGGAAAACAACTGAACAAAAAGGACCTGGAAGCACTCTGGTCACCCTCAACATTTCCACCGTGCGTGATGGCTCTAGTGGTGTGTTCCGGATTGCTTTATGAAAATATTCTTATTTTTTTATTCCCCAACATGCAGGAAACGCCATGGGAGTGAGGCCACACTTTAAGGAAAGGGGAAGCCCACCCCAAAGAGTGAGCCAAGAAAGCAGGCGGGGTCCCCTACAGTTCTGTGTCTCTCTCAAAACTCACTGCTCTGGACTTAATTCTGGCTCACAGTGCCCCTACAGGAGAGGACTGCTGCTGTGGGTTTCTGAGACTGTCACTCTCTATGGGAATAGAAAGCCTTGTCTTTTTCCCCAACAGCAGCTGGTGGTTTTGAACTGTTGGCCTTGTGGTTAGCAGCCCAACTTGTAAGAGCTACAGCACCAGCTGGATGCAAAGACTACATCTGAGATTTTCGAAAAGGTTCCGTGGAAGCCTGTGGTACTCACATACCCACTGCTGCCCTGGCTGCACCATGGGTGTTTTGGTTTGAAGCCTGAAAAGGTCCTTGCTGAAGGGCATTGGTGTTCAGGGTTCCCCACATGGCACTCACATCACAGGCCTAAGCCCTCAGGACCCCGAGTCTTGACCATGAATTTCACGAAAGGGGGTCGTTGGTGAGCAGGAAGAAGCCACACTTTCCCAACGTGGCTGTGGGCTTCCTGTGGATAACAGGTATGTAGATCACACCGAGGTTACGTTGTTAGGTGTCCTCCAGGCAGTTCTGACTCTGAGACCCCACGTACAACAGAATGGAACACACTCTGCCGGTCTGTCATTGGCCTCACCACCGTTCCCCTGCCTGCCTGAACCCATTTCCCCTGCCTGAACCCTTTGTGGCAGCCACCCGGTTGATTCATCTCCTTGGGGGCCTTCCTGTTCTGTCTCTGCCCTTCTACTTTGCCAGGCATGAGGTCCTTCGCCAGGAACTGGTCTCTCTCCCGACGACAACGACACGTCCAAATCTGTGAGATGAAGTCCCGCCGTCCTTGCCTCTGAGGAGCAGTCTCCATACTAAATGAGAATCCTCATGACAACTCAGAACCCATTCTCATCTCTGCCTGCTTGGCTCATTCCTTCAGACGTCATTTCCAAGGGGATGCCATATCCTAACTCTGTAGATAGGTATTATCGAATTGCCTGGCAGATGACCCCTATCTGTTGGTAGGACTGTCATCAGTGCAGGCTTCTTCATACTTAAAAAATATATATCTTAAATCATTTTATTAGGGGCTCATACAGCTCCTATCACAATCCATACATCCATCGTGTCAAGCACTTTTGCATATTCGTATTTTTTAACAGCAGGTCATATCATTAAAACAATACGGTCTCTCAAAGCTTAGAAATTTAAATTAGAAAACAACCAAAATGAATCGCCATTTTCTTAAATGCTGTTCTACACTGTACAAAGTTTGTGTTCGGCTGCCTCTACTGCATTGTGCCCCCACCCGCTCCCCTCTCAGCTGCTATAGCCTCCCCCTCCCTCCACCTCAGCTGTACCTTGACTTCCAGGGGACTGGAATGTTCTGATGCAGTGCTCCGTGGCTGGGCCTGCCCGCTCCCTCTCTCTGTGTTTTCTTTATTTCTGAGTTGTTTCTTTGTTTCTCTCCTGTGCAAGCTGTAATCTAACCAACTGATTGCAGTGGAGGCTTTACTTGGTTATTCTCTTCTGTCAAGAAACCATCCGATTTTCCCAACGCTGCATCTCAGTAACAAATGTTCAGAACTAAAGGGCACCTTAGGAAACCCTTCACCTCTTCCCTACCCGCTGAGGTTATTCTGTGCTCCCCGGAAAGACACCAGCCCCCTGATTACTGTCCTCAGCCCAAGGGTAATGTCCTCGTCTCACTCCAGGCCTGATATGACCCAGAAGCTCTCTGACCAGCCCTTAGCTCCAGCTGACCCACCAGGTGTGAGTCCCCCCCAGCCACTGGACAGGAGGCTTCAGTGACACATCCTGTGGCAGTCATGTACTTTGGTTCCAATTTGACTAAGAATGTAGGGGTGGAGTCTAGCCTGTCAATCTGGAGATAGCCAATGAGACCTCTGTGTGGGGATGGCTTTCTCTGAGAATTCTGGGACATCTCGAGATATCTCCCCACACCCCACAGAGAAGAGAGACTTGACTTAGTTCCTTGGAGATAACTATTGACAAGATGAGATGACAGCATGATGATCAATCCTAATTCCTGGAGACTAGAGAAGCTGGAGAAGCCACATGGGCTTACCCTGATGGAACTAAACCTCTGGGGCTGGAGAAGCCATGTGAAGACTCTTGCTAATGCTGAGATGCTTCTCCCACCAATGGATACTGTTGATGGACCCTGAGCCCTGGAAAGGAGGAGCCATGGGGAGACCCCTGCCAGTGCCAGGATGCTTCTACCGCCACTGGATATACAAGACTCTGTATACACTGGCCTGTGATTGTCCTGGTGACATTGCACGTGTTTCATGAGTCAGAAGAAGACTTTTTTTAGATTGGTATCGGACATATGGGCTAATATTGAACTTATGATCTTGGACTGGACTGAGTTGGGATGCTTTCTCAATGTTCCATTCCTCTTGTATATAAACCTTTCCCTTATATCCATATGCATGTTTATGAATTTGTTTCTCTAGTCTACTCGGACTAACACACATTCCCAAGACAGAAACTGGTCCTTTTTGTTTGCACATGGGCATTTCATTGATTTACATTGTGAGTAAGAATGAACGAATGGCACCGAGTTTGAGTCCAAAATCACACTCCCTCACTGCCGGTGTGCCAATTCCGACCCATGTTGTTGTCCTCGGGTGCCAGTCCAGTCAGTTCTGACTTAGCAGCATGAAGCACCGCCGGGCCCTGTGCCTCCTCACACAATTGTTATGTGTGAGCCCAGGGATGCAGTCACTGTGTCAGTCCATCCTGTCTGGGGTCTTCCTCTTTTGGGCTTGTGGTACCCTAGAGGCCAGGGTAGACCTGCCCCAGTGGGTTTCTGAGACTGTAAGTCTTTACAGTCTCAAAAAGAAAGAGAGAGAGAAAGAAAGAAACCCTCATCTTTCTCTCCTGGAGTGGCTGGTGGGTTTGAACCACCAACCTTTTTCAGTTAGCTGCGTGTCACCCATTGTACCACCAAAGCTGCTTTTTCTGACACAGCTTCCCCACCGCTGCCATCACTCCAATTTTTTCTTTTTTCACAGGGAGCATTTGGAATAACTTTGTGAATTTTTTTCAGTAGTTTTCTCTAAAGCCAACTCAGAGACAGCTAGGTGGCTCCTCCTTCAGACACGTGGGTAATTAATGACTGTGCAAGTCTGCTGAGCTAATACAGCATTTCTGTGTGAACTTTCGGTTGTGGTTTTCATTGGTGAAACTGATGTCAAGACAGCCTGCTTTGTGCAAGGTGGAGACGAGATGGGCTACACGTTCAGAATATGTCCACTGACGTTGTTAGAAGAATGACAAGAATGTCAAAAACCAGGGGTCTCAGAAAACGTCTGGGGAAATTTCATTATCTCTTAATGTCAATCTTCCAGGTACATTTGGAAGTGCCCTCCTGTACTGGACTCCAGGGGACAATACACTACCGTCTGGACGTTCACTAACTAACAATCTTAAGTAACCAGAGTTTTCTGGGGAGCGGAGGGGCGTTGTATGGAAAACAAGAGAGGACTTCTACAATCCTTCCTCCTGGTATCAATAAGCACTAACGACCAGCAGCTGGTTTTCAATCTGCCACCCAAACCCTGGGGGACGCCGTCCCTCCTTTGGTGAGGAAGTTCTTCTTTTCTTCACTTCTGTGGATCAGCTTGAAGAGTGGTGGGAGGGCTAGGTTTCTCGAGATATAGATGTTTTTTAAATAGGTGAAAAAAGTCCAGGTGAAATAGTTGTTGGATCAAGAAAGACATCTCCAAACAAAGAAATAGAAATAACTCCATCGTCTAGTTGTACAGAAGGCCCTACAAATCAAAGTAGGTTCCTAGTAAAGGGTTAATGATTGCAGAAGAGAATAAAGTGCTTTTAAAAACAGGATGCCTGCATGCTGATTAGAGCATTAGTGTGGCAGCTAAACTTTGCCAGCAAGACCTTGGAGACCGGTTCTGGGGTGCCCCCCCCAGCCCAGATAGCAGAGGGGGGCCTCCAGGTGAGTCAGGCCCAGAGAGATTAAGATGTCTGTTTTCAGCAGTGAACTATGGGAGCTGTGAATGTTTGCATTCCTGGTCCAGTGTGTTTAGAAATTATTCTATCTTTTAAAAGAAGGGCAAGATGACCTATCATTAAAAGCTTACCCTTGGAGGCAGAACTAGATAACTGGAGAGGCCACCCCATGCCAAGGTCACCCAAACCCCAATCAATCCCACTGACTGCCCCTGGGTCCAGAGCTTCTCAGAGCTTCCTCGCTAGGGCAGAGTAGAACTGCGCGCAGGGCTTCCGGGTTCAGAAAGCAGACAGCCTGGGCCTCGCCCCGTGGAGCGGCTAATGCCTTTGAACCACCGAACTTGGGTCAGGAGTCAAGTTCACCGCTTACCCCATGGTGCCACCAAGGCTGCTCAGCAAACACATTTAAGGTGGGTTCATTTGAAAGCAACATTTAGTTCGCTCCTAAAAGTCGTATCTAAAAGACACTGGGGAAAGAAAGAAGAAAGAATGGGGCGTGGGGGACACTCATGGCAGTTCTGTCAAAAATCCCCCACCCCCAACAACCCTTATATGTACACCCCGACTGGCTCTGCCCCAAACGTCTCCTAAAGGAAGGAGCAGAAAGCATTGCCCCAAGGACACTGCAGGCTGCCTCTGGGTTGTAATGGCAAATGGGTGTCTTCCAAAGAAGGAACCTTGGCTTCATCTTTGGGAAAAGCCTGCCGAGGCCCGCGGGCTCCTTTTCCCAGGACCGGTGCCGTCGCTCTCATTTGCCCCAGCTTGGGACAGCCGTGCCCTCCAGCAGAGCGGCGCTGAGACTTCGTCCTTTCTTTTGTGCAGAGGCGCTGCGCATAGACTTCGCTTTCTCTCCAGGCAACAGACTGGAGGAGCGCCTGCCTCCCCCCACCCCAAACCTTTTCTTCCGGATCGTGGGAGCTGGGGAAGGGGCGGGAGTGAGGGCCCACGGCACCGGCGACAGCTGTGTGTGTGCACGCGTGTGCGTATGTGCACGCGTGCGCACGCGGCTTCCCCTGGGCCGGGTTCCTCCGTCCCGTGTGCAGGCATGCATTCATTAACGTGATTCCCCAACTGCCAGCGAGGGCGGGCCCGCCAGCCTCATAAATATTTAGATTTGCTTCCCACCTCCCAATCTCCGGTGAAAAGGAGTCTTTAGCAGGAGCCAGGGGGAGTTGATCTGCATGTGAATGAGGAAGAGTGATGGGAAGTGGGAAGCAAGCCCGCTGGTCTCGAGGGGCCGTTTGTCTGGTCTTGTTCTGGCCCTTTCCACCTTGGCCCGGAGCTGGCTCCACAAAGGCAGCTTGCCAGAGGACTCAAGACCCACAGTACGCCCAGGGGAGCTTCGTAAAACCCTGCCACCACCGCCCCTCCCCCCGGTCCTGCCATGGCAATTTATTGATTTCACCATACATCAGATAGTGGACTGTGTGTTCCGTGCGGGTCTCAGGGCTGCGTCGAATTCTCGGTGACCCGGGAACGCGCCATCCAACCCCACGGAAAGGAGGGCTAGCTAGGGCGTGCTCCGGCTTGTCTCCTCCCGGCGCCGGCCTACCAGGCCTTTCCCTGATCCTCCATATGTGTTTAAGGAAAGGTAAGCGCTCGCTGTGTCTATGGACTTCACGGGCATCTCTGCTCCGCCATCAAGCTTCTCCGTGGATGCTGGCCGTAGGAACCCAGTCTCTATGTAGCCGGTGCTGCTACCGCATGAGACGGAACTAGAGATGAGCAGGAATGTTGAAAACTCCATTCTCAAAGACTCTGGGAGGAGCCAGGAGTGTGACTGGCCAGAGGGGGCCCAGGAAGAGACAGAAGGCTCCAGGCTTCATCTCCGCACTCCCCCCACTCCCAGCCCACCCCCACCGGGGCAGGGGAGGGGGCACCGTCCATGGGATGTAGTGGACTTAAATGTGTGGGACAAATTGGAGGCAAGAAAACGCAGACATCAAATGGCCAATCCGCTTCTACCACAAGGAGAGATAATGAGTGAACAGGCTGGGGGGCGGGGGTAGGGGAGGGAGGTCTGCGTTATTGAAAGTAAGGAACTGGATGGACACAAGCAGACTTTAAAAAAAAAAAGCCTCTACTGTCTCTAGTGTTGGAGACAAACCAAGGGACTGTGGGTCTTTGTTTTGTTTTGTTTGTTTTAAAATAAAATAGCCTGCCTCATATTGGGACCGGGCTGAACTCCACCAACAGAGGGGCGGCAGGGCTTTGAGGATGACCTGCACGCTCAGTTGTACAAATTGATGGCTAACCTGATTCCCATGTTGCCCATCTTGGTTGGGGGTGGCAACCTTGGACTTACGGATGGGCTGGCAGTGGGGTTCCATGCCCAGGAGACCTTGAGGGGAAGGGGTAGGAATCTTCAGGAATTTCCAGCTCCCAGTCCTCCACTTTTAGGAAATGTGTGAGGGAGGGTTGGGACGGTGGAGTGCCTGTCCCCCTGTTGGATCTTGTTTTCTTCCACATTCACACTGAGGCACCTTCTCACCTTTATCAGCGGAGACCACATAGGACTAACCCTCTTCTTCCCTGAGTGGCAGTCACGCCCACTGCTGTCACTGAGCCTGTCCTGTGTTTCTTGAGATAGGGCGTTGGAGGAGGGGAGGGGAGAATCCAACTCAGAGGTCCTAGGAAGGGGCCCGGGAGTGGGCAGTGCTGGTAGGTAGGTGGGCAGCCAAATAATGGGACTGAACCCAAACTCAGAGCTCACTGCCGTCAAGTAGATGCTGATTCACAGAGATCTACAGGGCAGGCTCGAACTGCCCTCATGGGTTCCCTGAGCTCACAGCAGCCAGTGGCATGCTGTGTCCATGAAGAGAGGGGAGAGACTTAAGAGACACAGAGAGGCACTGCAGAGGTTGGACGATCTGGATGGTCTTGGGGGTCACTGCTCAACTAGCTTTCTGGAAATGAACTAAGGAAAAAGACAGATGGAGGTGGGGTTGAGGTGCAGGGTGAAGGGTAGCTAGCCTGAGCTGGGGTCAGGAGTCTAACGGAAGCCGTGTGGGTGATTCTGTGTCCTGGTTATTGTGTACCCCGCCATGAGAAACAGGTGTGTTGTTCTCTTGACACCTCACACAGTTTTGAATTATCTCAGGAAGGGAGCCACAGGCTTTGAAATTCTTCATGGTAAGAAGCTGGGATCAGAGACTCAACTGGCAGCTGACACCACCTACAGCAGCTCTCCACGTAAAGGGCAGTGGCCCCTGGATCAAAAGGGCCCCAGGAAGCTGCTGGGCAGATTGGGTGGGGGGGAGACAGCTCATGACGGGTGACCAGTAGGTGGAGTTCCTCTCCAGACCTGCTGCCCCACCTGATTGCTACAGGGAGGAAAGGCCGGCTGGGAGGTTCCCTTTGCTCAGTCTAGTTCCAGGGTAAAGCACATGGAAGCACCAAGGAACTCCTTCTGTCTGAGATGCTCCATCCAATTCCCCGTGATCCACACTCTCCAGAAAGCAGGCTCTCTTCCTCAGCCACACAATCTTGCAAACCACGACACACAGAGCACAAACACTCTAAGTCCCCTGGAGCCACGTTGGACAGGCTTGAATCTCAGGATCCGAGACATTGTGGAGTGGACCCTCGCTCACCAGAATCCCAGGCACCTATTTCTTGGCTGATTTCTCGCAGGATATCATCGGGGTGACCATTAAGGTCTTGAAGCTCCTCTGAGACCTAATTTGACAACCTTGCAACACACAAGCGTCCACTGATGAGCAGGTGGTGTCTGGACACGAGGTGCCTTGGTTGGGAATTGGACCTGGGTCTCATGCATGGGAAGAGGGGGGAAGTTGTATGGCTTTGGAATAAAATTACACCTTGTGGGTATAAGGCAGAGCAGCAGAGATGGAGCTAGCAGACAAGGAGGGGTACTTTATGTTCAGCATTTGCGGCTGAGCCCCGGTGGCGTAGTGGTTGTGCGCGGGACTGCGGCCCACTGGGATGGAGGTTCGATTCCAGCTCCATGGAGCAAAGGCTGGACCTCCTACTCCCACCACCTGAGGGCAGTGACGCCCCCCCCAAACAACAACAACAACAACAACAACAACAACAAAACAAACAAACAAAAAAAGAATTTGCTAAGCAACGCTGCTCCAGCACTCACTTCTTGCTGGGGGATTTTGGGAGACTTTTCCTGACCCCTCTTCCTTCTCATACAGGTTCCCTCCATTTCTGTGCTAGAGGGACATCCTTATGGAACTAAGGAGCCAAGAGGTGACATGACTGAGCACCAGGTCCAAGCAAACCATGGAAATCTGAGGTGACCTGCACTAATTTTTGCATTGGGCAAGTCTGCTGCACAGACTGCTGTCAAGTGTTAAGGAGCAAGAATGTCACCTGTAGGGCTCAGGTGCACCTGGTCCAAACCATGGACTTACAATCACTTAGCAGTTGCATGAAAGCTGGACAACGAATAGGGAAGCCAGGAGATGGACTGGTGCCTTTGAATTATGGCGCTGGTGAAGAATATGGACCATGGACTGCCAGAGGCAGGAGCAGGTCTGTCTAGGAAGAAACACAGCCAGAATGTTCCTTGAGGAAGACTGGTGAGACTTGTCTGGTGCCTGTTGGGCAACTTCTCGGCTGCGACCAGCGGAGACGGACTTCCTTCTTGGTAAAGCAGCGGTCTGTCAGCAGAGGAAAGGAAGGCCCTCGAGGAGGCGGACTGACGCAGTGGCTGCAACCCCGGCTTGGGCATAACAATTGGGAGGGTACAGGACCTGGCGCTGTTTCGTCCTGCTGCGCACGGGGTCGCTGCACCAGAAACGACTTGGTGGCACCTAATGGTCACCTATCAAGATGCTGGCAGCACTTCCCACCCAGGAAGTACAATGGGAGAATTAGGAGCAAGGTTTTCGGGTAGATAGGTCTCGGGCATCACTATGCAGGAAACATCCCACCACATCACTCCGGGAAGTTCCAGGATGAAGGCCCTTGAGGGAACTTGGAGACTCTCCCAGGCTGTAGGGCTGGTGGGAAAAGACCCTGTTGGACATGGTGACTGACAATGGGGAAGGCTACAGACGAAGAATGTCCTGGAGAGGGATGTCCCCAAAGGGAGGGCTTTTCACCAGGAGGATGACAGCTAGGTGACAAAGGAGATTTGGCCTTGGGGAAAGAGCGGAGCCCGAGCCTGTGCATCATCGTTCTAGACACACCACAATAAATCATTTCTGTACACACAGATATGGAGAGGGAGCTTCTTATCAAGGCCCTTACAGTGCCAGGCCTTCAATTATAGTTCCGATGGAATCCTGGCTCTGGGCGTCTAGGGATAAGGCCCCTCTGTCTAGGGAGCAGGAGGCTGGTGACACGAATGTGCATCCTGCTTGACACCCATGCTGTGATTAGGTGTGGTCCTCCCTGCAAAGCCATGCTCACACTTTGCAAACAGTTGCTTGGAAACTTCCTGACCCCCCTCTCCTTAAGCTACCTGGATTTAATGGGTTCAAATGCAACCTCAGCTTGAAGCAGTGCTGTTGAAACCACTTTGGTATCTTAGAAACCAGTCGGAGAAGGTGGGGGCTCCATTGTTGATGTTTTTGAAGGTTATGTGCCTGGACCGGGTGGAGCCAGCATGAGGCAGTAGAAACATGTGACCTAGAGTGGCAGCCTTGTGTAAACTGGGATGCCTTAAGACTTCAACCTGAGGGCCCAGTGAGTTCAGGGAGGTCCCTAACTATACCATTCCATGAGCCAGTCACTAGATGATCCAGGGATGACTACTGGGCTTCCCAGCAGTGGCTGCCCCCTCCCTCTCCATGCCCAGATTTACAGTGCCTCAATAGGGGGTACTCTTTGGAGTGTTGGGGAAGAAAGTGGGCTCTTGGCTGTCTCTTATCAGTTCTCTGCTGAGCCCAGAAGAAAGTGGGGTATGGACCAGCATCCAATTGGGAACTCCTTGATTCTTAGTGGCTGAAGCCACTGTGTCGGGAGAGAAAAGGACATTCCATCACTGTATTACCATCCTTGTAAACTTTTGTTCCCATAATGGGGCAGTGACTCCAGTGAGGCGTGATGGAGACAGTCACCCTTGGTCCCCACAGCTGAGGGAGCAGTCACAGTGACATCTGTGAGGTGAGACAGGAAGGGGCTGTGCACCTCAGTCTGGTCCATGGCCTCTGATTCACCACCAGGCTGCTGTCTATGGGCAGGGGAGGGAAACAGGCACTCTATCCTCTGTCACTGTACCTCTGGTTCCACAGCAGCTTCTACTCCTGGTAGGTGACAACTGGGCCCAGAAGGGGCAGGAGTATACTCGAGTAGACTGGCGCGTGGCTACTGACAAAACAGCCAGCTCGATCAGGCTCCAGTCTTTGGTCAGGAGACCTGAGCCTGCCCATCCTCCCATGAGCAGCCCTGGGAACAGGAACCTCTGTGTGCAATAGGAAGCAGTGAGAAAACAGATGACAACATTTTTCTCTGTACTGTGTGTAAACCTTCAGTTGAGAGGTCTTTATTCACGGCCCTGGCCCACGAGCAGTGACAGTGTGGCTGGATCCCAGAGGCACCACCCTCTAATCTGCTTCCGTGCAATGCTCTGGGAGGTGGGCCTGCCTTCGTTGGACACAGCATGCATCCACTCTCTCTACCTCCACAGTGTCCCTGTAGGGCAGTGTCCCGAGTGAGTCACAGGTCAGAATTTTGAGAAACGCAGGTAGAGTCTGGAGCTCAGGGCCTGAGACTCCTCTGCTCTCAGGCCCTCTGGGCTGCCACCAATGCTTAAGAGTACCTGCAAACATGGACGCCTGCTCGTGTGGTTGGTCCATGCTTTCTGATGGCCTGGTTCCTGTGTCAACGTGGTAGGGGTGGAGGCCTTGGGCTTCCCCCATTCACCCTGCAAAAGGAAGTGCTGCGAGGCTGTTCCCACGGGGCTCTGCTCCCTGTAGAGTGAAGCATCCGGTGAAAACCGTGCCTCCAGGAAGGAAGACACAGCAGGGATGTACAAACCCACTCAGCTGAGATGAGGCAAAGTCACATTTGTTGCTGCGCCCTGGAAGTCAGGGAGCTTGGAGCCCCCACATGCTGCGGGCCTGGCCTGGGTGCCAGGGGTCCCCGTGGGGGAAGCTGGGTTCAGTGAGGGCCAGGGAGCAGCTGCCGGCAAGCATAAGAGTGAGTCCGCAAACCCCATTCATTTCCCCATTTACCATCACTTTCCAACCTCCCTCTGCTCCAGCTCCAACTGCATTGAGGACAGGGGCCACCAGCAGGCCAGCGACCAGTCCAGAACTGCTAAACGGGGAGTCACCCCTGCCCCACACCACGTGGCCTGCCCCGCCCATTCCAGAGCCAGGTGCGTGCCACATATTGGCCAAGACAAAGCCAGGGGGGGGCACAACAGAGCCCTTTAAAACACTCTGTGTGCCACCATGTGTTTGGGCACCCTTGGCATTGGTATAGGGCCCATGGTGGGAGGAGCACCAATGGCCTAGGGTGCTATGGGCCCCTTCCTGGGGTGGAATACAGAGGAAGAATTGTGTGGTGCTCAGCCCATCAGGTTTCCGCTCACGGCCTGCTGACTCAAATGTGATTGGGTGGGAAATGAACAGAGGAAAAATGCGGGCTTTGGCATTTCATGCTATCTGGGTAAACGTGACCGCCCTGTGTTTTCAGCAGCCTGCTGTGTAAATTTGGACACATGCCCAAAGAACCTACATGTATTTTAGGCCAAAACAAAACAAAAAAAGAAAAGGTAATCATTTGTGTTGCAATTGATAAACACTAGTAAAATCTGAAAACCCAACTTGCTGCCATGGAGTCACTCATAGCAACCCCGCAGGGCTGCATTGAATTGCCCCTGGGGGGTTCTGAGACGGGTACTCCTTAGGGGGAACAGAAAGCCTCCTCTTGATTCCTCAGAAGGGCTGGAGGTTTCGAACCGCTGACCTTGTGGTTAGCATCCCATGTGCTGCCACCAGGTTTATTAAGGACTAGAAGATACACCAGTTTCTAAACATGCCGGTCAGTAGACCCCGGAGGAGGAATACTCATAATTCTGCTCCCTATGGGCGTGGCACGGTGTCTGGTGCTCTAAGGAGCTACCAGCTCTCTGGGGGTGGGTGCCAGGTATGGGGTGGGCTCTGAGCCTGAGGAGATCCCAGGTGGGGGCCTGGGGCCTGGAGTGGGGGTGACTGCAGGGTTGGTCTTGGGAGTTATCAAGCTTGAAGCTATGACTACCCTTGTTGTGAGGAGGGAAACATCTCAACCTTTAAAAATGGCTGATGGTGTTCGGGTTTGTGACTTGTAGAACATTAGTTCTGGAATAACTGCTTCTATTGAATTTATACCTAAATGAGAAAGTAAGATGGAGTCTGAGCCGATGCATGGGTTGACAAACCCTTTAATGTTCCAACATGGTCTGGTGGTGCTGTTCAGTGAGCACTAGACTAGCTGGTGGGTTCCAGCCTACCAGCTGCTCCCCGGGAGAAAGAGGAGGCGGTGTGTTCTGGTGAGGAGGGACAGCCATAGAAACCCTGTACAGCGATTCCCAACCTGTGGGTGGAGCCCCCAACGACCCTTTCACAGGGGTCACCTGATTCATAACAGTAGCAAAATTAGTTATGAAGAAGCAACAAAAGGGCTGAGCCCAGGTGGCGTAGTGATTGTGTGCAGGACTGTGGCCTACTGCGTTGGCAGTTCAAATCCAGCAGCAGCTCTCCAGGAGCAAGGCTGGGCCTCCTACTCCCACCAGAGGGCAGTGATGCACCCCCCCCCCCAAAAAAAATAGCAACAAAAATAATTTTATGAGGGGAAGAGGTCACCACACCATAAGCTGTATTAAAGGGTCGAGGCATTAGGAAGGTTGAGAACCACTGCTCTGGAGGGTCAAGGGTGTCAGACTCAACTTGGTTTGGGGGCTAACATAAGGGGTGCTTGTTATCCTAACCTGCCACAGGCCTGGGGGTCTCAGCATCCCTGTCGGTTGCCTCATGAGGAACATTTCTTGTAGCCCAGTTGAGAATGTTGGTCTAGAGTCACTGGCTGATTGCAAACATAGAAGTGTGTAGTGACCAGTAGTGTAGTAGTGTAGTGTAGTGACCAGTATAGCAACCCGCCCCCTAGCCCCTCCCTCACACACTTCATCTCTGTTCTCTGTGTAATGAGGGGCAAAGAAATATTTTTGAACACTTGACTCTGTGAGTTCTTGAGGCTCCTCTGGGGTACAGAGTGGTCTGCCTAGCCCCTGGATCTCCCTAGACAGTGGGCACCTTTTCCTTCCCTTCTCTCTTAAAACTCAAGGCGGTCAGGCTGCTTGGGCAGAGTGGACAGGGCCACCACTGCGCTAACCCTCAGGAGACCACGTTACTCTTGTAGCGGAGACGGGGGCCCCTTCTCTGTGACTGCTTCTGTCTGTCTCAGCTGGAATGATGTGTCGGGGAAAAAGAAGGAAGATGACTAAGTTCTAACCAAATCTTTGGAAATTATTCTTTAAAATTATTTATAACAAATAAATACATGATAATGAAATCATATATAAGTATATGTAATCTACAATATGTTATGATGTATCAATGTAATAAAAATAATATATAAAAAATAAAGCCTTCAGACGTGCAGCCAAATGCATGGTCTTGCCTAGGGGGAACAAAATTCCTTAAATTTAATGTGAAAGGGTCAATTGTGAATCTTACCATTCCTAGGGCTTGGCTTCTGTATGACATCGCTGGGAATGGGATAAGCCTCCACCCCTTTACCTGTAAAATGGGGCTAATCATTAACTGGGGGCTGTGGTGGGCCCAGTGACCCACAGTTGGGAGGGGGGGAGAGGAGGGGGAGAATTCTCCATGAGCCTGTTCCCTCTGGGAGCACTGTCAAGTTGGCATTTGAATTACAGAAAGGGCTAGTGGTGCCTGGCTTCACGTCTGAGGCGAGAGACGTGGTGTCTTTGGCTTATGAGCTTTCACCACACTCACTCTCCAGCAGGCATCAAGGCGTGTGCACTTCATGCTTAGAGAATTTCATCACGGGTTCATCCAGAAGGATCCTGGAACATCCCGATCCTGAAGGGAAACAGAGAAACAAACAAGAACATCCAGCAGAAAGTCACCAACCCCGTCCAGGGGGCTTCTACAGAGACCGGCCTACACTCATAAATCCTTTCAGCCATCTGATGAAGGCAAGCCCATTTGCCACCGCACACCATTGTCCTGCAGTCCAGGGACAAGCCATTTTCAGACAGGTTTCAGGCCCCCAGGACAGTTCTGCTCCGTCCTATAAGGTCGCTAGGAATCAATGCCAATGAGCAGAGGTCTGCATATTAATGGTCCTCTGGACCTTTAAGCACCTAATAATAGGATTTATACTTAACAGGTGCTCAAGTATTTGCTGGTTAAGATATGTGCACTGAAAACCATTTCTAACCTTTCCGATCACACTTAGGAAGCCATTTTTGAGGAAAAGGATAGTCAAGAAACCTATCAAGACAATAAACAAAAGTAGAAGATATGACAAAATAATTTAGAAATTATCAAGGGGGAGAGGGGGAAAATGAGGAGCTGATACCAAGGGCTTAAATAGAAAGTAAATGTTTTGAGAATGGTGATGGTAACATATGTACAAATGTGCTTGATATACAATGGATGGATGTATGGATTGTGATAAGAGTTGTATGAGTCCCCAATAAATGATTGAAAATAAGACGATACACAAAAGATCACTTTGCCCAGATACTGAATACCACATTCCTTTCAGGGACCATTTAAAGATACTTTCCACAAGACTATTGGGATAAAACACTTTTGGCTAGGGACTGTTTGACTTCCTGCAAGTTTTTACTTACTCCACAGCCAAGAAGAAAAGGAGAATGTTTGGAATTCTGAGAGTCCACCTTGAATGGTCTAGAATGGCAGTAAATCAACTGAGACAGTCATATTTAAGAGAATGGGATTACATTTTCACTTGCTGAATTAACGGATGTTTCTGAGCAGGACCATTCAAATAGTGAGAAAATCCCCACCACCATCATTTTGAAGGCCCCGTGCATTAGACATCTTCATTTTTCTTTTCTTTTTGTGGCATTACTGCCCTGGTGGGAATAGGAAGCCCAGTCTTGCTCCTGGAGAGCTGCTGCTGGATTTGAACCGCCAACCAAGTGGGCTGCAGTCCTGCACACAACCACTACGCATGCCAGGAGGGCTCAGCCAGACAGCTTCAGTTTTCACAGTGAAAAAAGACCCTTCATCTTTAAGCTAACCTGCATATAAGAGGTGTGCCAGCAAGTTCAGGGTGGGGTATTCCATCACCGTTCATTTCCGTTTTTGAAGCCCCCTTGAATAGCCTGCGCCTGTTGAGATGGCTTATTTGGAATATAGTATGAAGGCACTAATTTTGGAATGTAGTACATCTGTCCACCTGACTTCCAGACTCTTACAGCTTCTTGATAATAAGCGATGTACCCTAAGCATTAACTTAGCGCTGTGGGCACTGTGTGCCATGTGCTGAAGGGGAAGGAGGGGTGGGTACCAGGGAGTCGTCCAGCTGTCTTCTTGAGACAAAACCAGAGGGACCCTGATTAGCCTCAGACGGGCCGGTGACTTCTTGGGAGTGGCAGCCCTCACACCTCTGACTTGGGCCTCGCCATGCCTGCTTCATGCTGTCTTTGAGGATGAAAGGGAGTAATGCGGGCACAGCTTCTGCCAAGCTCCTGGCACTTGGTTAGGCTGTCTTCTTTCTTGGACACACTCTGGTGCTGGGGGCGCCATGTGGATCTGCGTGTCTTTACTCTCCGCAGTTGACGGAGGTAGGGGGTTGGGTGGGGGCAGCAGAGATGAGTTCAACCCCCACAGTGGAGCTCCCAAGGTTTGCAGCCCTGGGGACAAGCTCAACAAGGGACACCAAGAGTCCAGATGAAGAAAAGTATGCATGGCATGCCGGGCGGGGCAGGGGCACAGGGCAGGGCGGAGGCAGCAGTCTGGTCATGTGGGCACTGCAGGCTTGGTTTTGTTCCCTCCAAGAAATGTGGGTGGGAAAAGTGAAGGGCCCTGCTGCTTATTCGAGAAGGTACTTTGGAGTGGTGCTGCTGCTGCCATCTAGGTGGCCCTGGCTCCTAGGAATCAGGAGACAAACGGATGGACTGGACAGACAGTTTCCACCGACGGACATCAGAAGTAGAGCTCTAGGACAACACAGGGCCACACTTACCACCTGCTGTTGCCACAAGGGCTTTCCCACCTGAGAACACAAGCCATGTGGCTGTGATGGGTCTGTGCTGGTGTGCAGCCAAAGTGTCAGGATTGATGGAGTTACATAAAACCGAGTTTTCCTGGGTGAAAAACGGAGGAGAGGAGGCACCATAGCAGTTGCTTTAGATTCATCCCAGTTGTTGGATCCTAAACCAGGGTCAGAGGTGCAGAGTCTATTCTGACCCACTGTGGGTGAGCCCCTGGTGCAAGGGTGGAACTGGGATCCATCTGGTTTTCAAGGGCCCGCTAGTCCAAAGCTGGTCGCCTGGTCTTTTTTTGTAGGTACCTCAGGGTGGATTCGAACCTGAAACCATTTGGTGAACAGCCAAGCATGTTAGCTGCTTCGCAAGGACTCTTAAACGTATTGGATTGGGTCAATATTAGTGCCAAAGTCATAGGAATTTTTTTTGGGGGGGTGGTGGTGGTGGTGGTGGAGATGGATTTGAGTCCATGATGCAGAATTCAATAGGTATATCCTGGGCAAGTTTCTATCTTTCTCCCTTAGTTTCCCTTTATGTAAAATGGGAAAACAGTGCACCCAAAGTGTAGAGGGGTGTGCTTAAGAACACTCAAGATCTGAGTGTAAAGCACAGAGCATAAGGGTTAGGAGCACAGTAAAGGAATGAACCCACCCAGGGGGATGGGAGTTTTTGTTCATGAGCTGATCCAAGCCACAATTCACCACCAAACCCTCAAAGGCTGCCAAACTCTGATGCCCGCCAGGTACTGAAATCATCTAACGTTCCTGGCTTTTTAAAAGACACAGCAGCTTTCTCATCCAGTTCTGTTCCTTGCGTTTCTACAGCTCACTCTTCACACACAAGGATCAATTAGGTGAGTATTCTGGGGCTCCAATAACAGCTCTGTGTTGGGAAATCTAGAATTTTTTAAGTTAAATGCTTCTTAACTTGGTCTGCCAAGACAATTCCATCACTCCTATCAAAATCACACGGCATGAAAACTATAGAAGATTTGCTACTTGAGCCGTTTTTAAGGGCACAAAACTCAGAGGCATTAATTTCATTCACCATGTTGTGTAACGGCCACCACCATCCATTTCCAAGCTTCTCTTCAATTCAAACAGATACTGGGTTGCTTTAAGCAACAGCTCTAACATCGCTCCCCACCCATCCCTGAGGCAACGGCTTACACTGTCTCTATTTTTCACATTTCCAATGAGGGTGGTCACACGTAACGCATCCTGGAATCCTCCTGTGCCTGACTTGTTTTCAAGGCTCACTCATGTCACGCACCAGGGCTTCACTGCTTTTTATGGCTGAATACTATTCCATTGCGCACACATGCCAAAGCCACTTCAACGTAAAGGGACACTTCCGTGTACTTCTTGCGGAGCGGTCAGAGGCTGCGGGCCCCTCAGCCAGCTCCTTTAAAAACCAATCGGTATCATTGGCAGAACTCAAACTGTCGACGCTGGTCGGTATTTTGACGTGAACGTTTACAAAAAACGACACTTACATTCATACTTAAAACCCAGGAGGGCAGGAGTAGCAATTACAGCTGCGTGGTCGCTGCGGTCCGCCGTGTGAGCAAGTATTGTGCTACGAAGCAGACGTGGACTCGGACTACACAAAGGGCTTCCTGATGGTTGGGACAAAGCTTGGCCGAAACCACGCACGCACTCTCTCGGCCACACAGAATGGCGACCCCAGGGTCCGTGGAGCCTTTTTACAAGTTTGCGGCTTGCGCATTCCACAAGCCCGCGCTGCATTCCACTGTGGCCCGACGCGGGGGCCATTAAGAGGCGAGCCATCCCAAACGCTCGCCACGGGCCACTGCGTGGAGACGCCTGTCTTCCCGCCCGCGAGCTCTGAATGGCCTTGCGCCCACCCTCCCGGCCCTCCCTCCGCTCGCAGATGCCCTTCGCAAGCCGGGCTGGTCGCACGCACGTGCGACCCGGGCCCGCCCGCAGCTTCCCGCCCAACCTTCCGTGCGCTCCGCGATGCAGCATCCACACCCCGGCGAGCGCCGGCGGGCCGCAATCGCATTGCGAGCGGTGGACGGCCCCGAGTTCGGAGCCCACCCTCCCTCCAGCCTGCCCGCCCGCAGCGGCCGGGCCGCCGCCCGCGCCCACGGCCGCCCCGCCCCGCGCAGGCGCATCCGCGGCGCCCTCACCCCGCCCCCACCGCCAAAGCGCGCAGCGGGACCCAGGGCGGGGCCGGAGCGACCCTCGGAAGGGGGCGTGGCCACCCGGCCGGGCCGCGCGCACGCGTCCTCGAGCCTCACGGCTACGTGTCGGGCCACGTGACGGCCACCCCGAAAGTCCCCCGTGAAGCAACAGGGCGTTCAAGCTTTCTGTGGGGGCGCGTGGGGGCGGGCGAGAGGGCGCCCCAAAGCACAGTCTCGGCGCCGGTCCCGCGCGCTTCGGGCCCCGCGCCGCCGCCGCCGCCGCCGCCGCCCCGCGCCCGGCCTGCGCGGCCCCGGTCCCGAGCCTGTGCGCCGAGCGAGACGGGGCGGCCGCCGACGGCCGCGCGGGACCCCCCGGACGCTGGTGCCCCGCCCCGCCGGCCCGGCCCGGCCCCGGGAGGGGGAGCGCCCCGAGCGCCAACGGCCGCCCCGCGCCCCGCCCGCCGCCCCCGCCCGCGGCGCCCCTCCCCCCGGCGCCTGAACTGAAGCGAACTCCGCCGCCAAGTGAGTGAGGAGGCGGCGGCCGCGGAGGAAGAGGAGGAGCGCGGAGCGAGCGGCGGCGGCGGCCCAGAGCGAGCGGCCGGCCAGCCAGCGAGCCAGCCAGCCAGCCAGCCAGCCAGCCAGCGAGCCGACGAGCGAGCGAGCGAGCGGGCGGCCGGCGAGCCAGCGCGACCAGCGGCGGGCGCGGCACGATCAGCGGCGGCTCCGGCGCCGACCCCGCCCGCCGGCCTCGCGAGGGACGTCCGAACCCGCGGCGCCGGCTGCGCGGCCGGCCGAGTCCGCGGAGCGAGCGGCGCGGCGGCCCCTGCGGAGGGAGGGCGGGCGGCGCGCGGACGGAGGGCGGCCCGGCCCGGCCCCGAGCGGCGGCGCCCGCGCTCCCGCCGGCCCTGCTCCTCCTCCCGGCGGCGGCGGCGGCGGCGAGGGAGCGGCGCAGCCTGGAATATGGTCGGGGAAATGGAAACGAAGGAGAAGCCCAAGCCCACGCCGGATTACCTGATGCAGCTGATGAACGACAAGAAGCTCATGAGCAGCCTGCCCAACTTCTGCGGGATCTTCAACCACCTCGAGCGGCTGCTGGACGAAGGTGAGCGGGGGCCGCCGGCCCGCGCCCCGCCCAGGCCGGCTCGGCGGGCGGGCGCGGCGGCTCGGCCCGGGCGGCCCTTTGTTCGGGGCGCGGGCGGGGCGGGGGGCGCCGGGGGGCCGGGGCCCGGCGCGGAGTTTGTTTCCTAAGTTGCGGCCCCGGCGGCCGGAGTCGGGGCCGCGGGCACCCTCGCGGGGCAGCCCTGCTCCCCCGGCGCCTAGCGCGCCACCGCGGGGACCGCGGCCGCCCCGAGGTGCAGCTCCGCATCGGGTCCCATTTCCGCCCGAACCCCGCGACTGCAGCCCGAGCCGGAGCGGCGGGGCCGCGGCGACGACGTGGAATGTCACCCGAGAACAAAAGACCGGAAATGTGGCCGCGGCACCGGGGGGCTCCCGCCGCGCCCAGGGGGCCCGGTCACAGTGGGCAAAGTCGCGGGTTCGGGTTCGTCCGGGCCGCGGCGGACCGCGCGCCCACCCTGGGGGACCGGGCCCCGGGCGACCCCCGCCGCTCCGGACAAAGCCCCGCTGCCCCTTTAAGGGGCTCTGCCTCCCCTGTTTGCGTTGGCATGAGTGGGATTGTGGAGGCTGAAAACTTTCTGGAATGTCAAAGAAAAAAAAAAATGGCCGGAACTCTGGAAGCGGGTCGACTTCGCATGGCGGGCGCTAAGGGGCGCCCGCGGTCACCCTTTACAGCAGTGAGAAATGTTTGGCGCAAAATGTGGAGGAGCCCCACTCATGCGACCTGCTCTCCGTTTGGGGGGGACCCACCCCGCGACCTCGTGCGCCGGAGCCTGACAACGGTCCCTCCAGGTGCGCTTGGCTGGCTTCACACCACCCGGGCCCTTCCTTCCCTTCACCCCGATTGCCAAGTCCCCGGCGTTTGCCTTGCTGGGGGCATTGGGGACCGAAGGCGCTAGCGTTAGTAACCATTTTTTAGTATTACTAACCATTTCCGCGGATATTTCCCCCGTCTCCCAAATGCAGCTGTTCAGAAGGGATTCCCTAGGCATTACAAATAAAACCAGGCCCTTTCAATATTTAGGGGAAACTAATTGTTTTACAACCTCCTCCCCCAGAAAAAGAGAAAAGGAAAAAGTCTTGAATTAAAATGTTTAATTCAGCCCCCTGAATTAAGGCTGTGAAAAGAGGCAGAAGCTAGGGTCACTAACCTTCAAAGTTTTTAAGGTGTTGAGAAGGAAATTCGAGTTCTTCGATGAGTTTTCAAAGGCTTCTCCCTGTGGTTTTTGTGCCAGTCTAAATCACCAAGTGAGAATTTGGGGCCGAGCCCCTGACTGACATTTGCCAATTTTGGGGTGGAACACCACCCCATCTCACTCGAGCCATGGCCATGGTGTCCTTACCTCAGACAAAAGCAGCTTGTTCCTGGCTCAGCGGTGGGAACGGATTGAGCTCCACATATCGGCCACCCCATGTTTCAGGCATATCCCCTGAAGGACACAGGCTCAGCATTTCCCTGGGGATAACAACCCCCCACCCCCTTCCCAGTGTGGTTAGCCTTTCAGCCCCTCCTGCGGAGATGGCCTCTGTGTGACATCAGGCGTGTTTAAAATGGACAACATACTGACTAGGAAGTTTGGGTTCTTTTTATCAGCGAGAGCCTGCAGCAAAGGGGGGCTATTCCTTCAGGCAGAATAAGCTGCTTCCTGCCATTGTGAACCACCTTACAAACTTGATGCCCCTGTGCTGCTGGAGGAAGCACTGCTCTCCAAAGCTTTGCAGGCTACCCCCCCCCCCCCCAATACTTCTTAAATGTGGCAATATCGTTACTCCTTTGTGACCTGTCATTGTCCAAAGCCACTGGATCCTGATTTCCCTTGGTGACTGTGGATTCCATTGTCCTTGGCACAGAATGCCCGGCTGGCATTTTTCTTCCCCACTTAGAGAAAACTGTGCAGTTGGCTTTAATGATGGCTTTAATGGACTCATAGTAAACCCACCTAGGCGTGGTGGGTCTTTTTTAAGAGTGAGAAATTTTAAATGAGGTTATTTAACCATTTCTTATTCAAAAGGATTGCAAATAATAGACATTGGGGGAAAACAGTGCTTGTCATGTTTGAGATTTTCGTACTGAGCTAGCCACAGATGGGGGAGACCTTCCCTGTGGCCCATACAGGGAGATAGGAACTGAGCGCTCTGGAATTCCCTTGCCAGGTGACCCCTTAGTCTGGGTCTGGGTGGTGACCCACTCCCACACCACTCCCCCTTTCCCCATACTCCCCTTCCATGAGTTTTTTTCTCTGAAACATCGTCACCACATTAGCTTGTTAAGTCATGGATGCAGTCTAGGGAGGGCCGGTTATATAAAACGCAGTAACTTCAGTGGGTAATCCCAACACTGTGATTTATTTCCCAATCTCCTTAGCCCAGCGCTGATGACAGGCTTGCAGATGAACCTCAGTCTCAGACAGTCCTCTTCAGAAAGAGCTGCTTACCCAAGGAACCCTGAGCCCATCCTTGAGTAAAAAGTTACCACAAAGTGTTCTTTTTAAGATTTGTCATGAGAATAAAACTTTAAAAAGTAGCACCAACAATTTAAGCGTACATTGCGAATAAAGAAGTTGGCAGACAGGTCCCACATAGGGGAATGGGAAGTGAGGTAAGTGAAGTGAGGCCGGAGGCTTTTTTCTCTGACGCTGAGTGGGGGGAGGGAGGGAGAGTGCCTGAGACAGGTCTTGGTCTTGGGAGACTCACAGTAGCCAGGGCCTTAGAGCACACAGCCTTGTTTGCTGAGAACTGGGGTCCCTCGCCTATCGTCTACCCGCTCTGTTCTTTCAGGGAACCGGTTTTCTTTCTGAATTGAATTTAGATTCTTTTTCTCCCACGAACCCCCTTACAATATGAGCTTTTAAAGAAAAACTTGTTTCACAACTTAACATCGTTCCATTTTAGCATCTATTTCCATTTAAGCATTCCGTTATTGAACATGTCAGACACACGCGCGCGCATGCACACACAGAGCACTTTGTCTTTCTACCAAAAGTTTTGCTGTAAGAACAATGAGGCCATTTGTGCCTCGATGTTGAGAGGCCTTGATGTGTAGGTTCCTTGTGATCCCAGGTGATCTTTTTGTCCAAAGACGCAATTGTTGCCGACAGGAATCAATATCTGTGACAAACAGATTTCCCTGAAGTTGAGGTAATTAATCTGCTCTTCAGGAGCTGTGCTTCTGCCCTGGCACAGTAGCCAGGAGAAGGGGAGCGACAGGAAGGAAACCAGGATGGGGACTAGATCCTTCTGCCCACTCTTTCTGTACCCCCTCTCCTGAGCGGGGTAGCTGGATGTCACTCGTCAATTACTTGGCCTTACCTCTGCACTGACCAGCCTTCCCTGAAGGAGAACGTGCACTGGAAGACCAGGCCATGCCTGAAACTGGGGTACAGTCTCTGGGGTACATGGTGTGCATGCCCAAGGGATAACAGCCAAGTTCACAGGAGGCCGCTACTCTGCTCATCACATTTCTTGATATCCTTCGTATAAACAGGAGGCCTGGTGGGTTGCACGTCCAGCTGCTACCTGCAAGGTCAGTGGTTCCAGCCCAACAGCTACCCTGTGCAGGAGAGAGGAGGCGCTTAATTCCTGTGAAGAGTTGCAGTGTAGGAAAGAAGCTGGGGCAGTTCCACCCTGCCCTGTAGGTGCTGTGAAATTGAATTGACTCTGGCAGGACATTTATTTTTTGGTTTTGAGTTTTGGTGTAAAAATTTTTTGGTAAATCACATCTAAAGAAAGCTAGTTGAGTTTGTAAACACGCATTTTTCTTGTTCCACCTCACTGGTCTCTGTCTGGAAACAAGTGGATTATATCCATTTACCAGAAGAGCAGATGAGTTTTGTCCAGTGACAGAAGTAAAATGTCATTTTAAAAGCAAAAATGTTTGGGCTTGGCATTTTGATATCTGTCCTCTTTCTGAAGTCGTGTGTGTGTGTGTGTGTGTGTGTGTGTGTGTGTGTACAGAGTTTGACAGATTCCTTATCAGTTTGCTTATTTGATGTTGGGAGAGACAATGCCTTACAACCAGATCAACAGTCTGATTTACTTGAGAAATGCAACTTCTCCAGAAGCCTCCCGGGGGTGGGAGCTGTACTGTGGCCTGCCGGGCTTCTTGCTGACAGACCCCACTGTATGTGTGTAACTTGTAGGACACACTCAGCTTTAGGCAGAGCCCACTGAGCAGCTGGGCTGCTTTGGGTCTGTCAGCTGCTTTGGCAGATAGCCTAGGGCCTAATTCAGGGTAAAGGGTGGGGTGGTGAGTGGGCCTTGCTGGGAAGCCTTTTTAGAATTATAAACCAGTTTCTGTTTTTCATAAGATTGACAGGCCTGTATTAATTTCTCTTGTCCCTTTCTGTTTTCAACATTATGACAATTACATGTGAATGGGATGTATTAAAATAGAGAACTTACTGAGTGTCGTTTCAGTGTGGAACCCCAAATAGCTGGAATATTAGGTCCAAGTAAGATTTTACTTTTAATCGAAAAGCCAGAGTAATGTTTAGGCTTGTCACGGTGAGTGGCAGTTTCAACCTCGCCAACAGTGAATGGCCCCCACTGGGATCAGCGCTGCTCTAGTGCTTGCCCGTGCAGTGCACATACCAGCGAACCCACTGTGCTGCCCTCCGCTAGGAGTGTGTGTGCTGAAGGCGGCCTCCATTGACGTGAACCCGTGCCTGTTGGGTGGAACCTTTTTCTTGCTTTTTAAAATAGAGGACATGCACGTGCATTTTTTAGTGAAGAGAGAAATGACACTAGATACGATAACTTACCTTAGTATCTTTAGGCAATTGTATAATTTAAACAGTGGTATAGTGACTTGACTGATGATCGTTTTTGACAATGATAGTCAAGTGCTTTTTTTTTTTTAGTGAGTTTTTAGAAATCACTTCTTGCTGGCAGTTCTTGCCTTCAGGGAGCTTTATCTTAGTTTCACTTTGTCACCATTGGTGTCCCCCCCCCAATAGGGATGGATTTCACAGTAGCTATTGGCAGCAGCTCTGTCCCAGAGAATGGGAAAGGTAGCCAGCCTGCTTCTCTGTCTGTGCAGACTACTTTGTAGCCAGATACAGAGAATGCCGCTTTTGGAGGCCTTCTCAGCCCTCAAGAGGACAGCTTTTTCTGGGTTGGCTACCTTTGAAAACTGCCTTTGAACAGGTGTGTGGGTGTCCTATGAAATACATAGGGATGATTTCTTTTCCCCGGTGCTGGTTTGGTGGGTTCAGAATTAGCAAGGGCTGTTGGAGTGTTAATCTTAATTCTAGACCTAATCTAGAATTAGAGTATGCAACCATTACTGTAATGTTAGCTGCACCTCCCCCCCCCCCCCCCCCCCCCCCAAACAAAACAAAAAACAAAAACCAGCCCTGACTCATGACCCTATGGGCAGGGTAGAGTTAACCACCCATGTGGATTCCCAAGACTGTAATTCTTTACAGGAGAAGAAAGCCTCTGCTTTTCTCCTCTGAAGCAGCTGACTGGCTTTGAACTGCTGACTTTGCAGCTGGTAGCTCAATGCATAGCCACTAGGCTTCTTAATGTACTGGAGTATTTAATTTGGAACCATGCTATTACTTAGAAATCTGATTTAAGCTGAAATATTGAGTTAATTGAAACAAGTTTCACTTTTAAAGACAATTTTAAAAAGTTAATACTAATACTTCTTCAGTATTAACAGTGTTTAAAAATATGTGTTTTTTTTTTTAAGTATATGTAGTTTCTCTAGAGTTCTTATACTTGGCAGTCCTATCTCTAATTCTTCAGTTTAATGAAGTGGAAATTCTAGTTTGAGGAATCTGTATATTTATCGATTAATTTAGCCACCAATCAACTATTAGCAATGTAAACAAAAACTTACATGTATCATGTTGTTTCTATCATGTTGCTTCATTTATTAATTCCAACCTATATATTTTGCATTTTGAGGCATGGTGAAACAAACAAACATACTGTCACTTTACTGGCATGCTGTTACGGGAAAGATTTTGCAGGTTGGGCAGAGTGGTGGATGCAGTGACATCCATGGAGTGGTCCTGTGCTGTGACCATATGTGAGTACATACCTTGTGTACGTGTGTGCTTGACTGAGGGGAGGTGAAGCCGGCTATGGACTTGCCCTGACCCCGGAGTCCTCAAGGCTGCTGAAGTTTCCAAACAAGGACGGTTTCAAACTGAAGTGATATATTGCCAGCTGCCGGGCCCTCTAGTGCACAGGTGGCGTGTCAGCGGTGGACACAGGCCTGGCCAAACTGACCCCCTTGTTTTTAGCTTAAATGCAGGTCAGGTGGTTGCCGGCTCAGCCCCACATTATTCTAAAGGGGCTCTTGTAGGAAAGCGAGATTGTATAGTTAGAGGACCCCTGGTGGAGCAGTGCCTATGCATTGTTCTGCTAATCCCAAGTTGGCAGTATAAAACTGTCAGTAGTTTAGAGTGTGGATACAAGTCATTGAGAGATACGCAGTATTCATGTGGACATTTGCATTTTGAGAAACATGTGAAATTTCTGTTTGATACCTTCCCTCCTCTCCATGCACTTCACATTTTACAAAATGTTTAAAGAGATGCATTTTTAAAAAGCACCAGAAACACAGAGTACTTCTTCCAGACCTGGTTCTGTAGGGAGGAAACTAATGGTGGCGGACTGTACATGTGCACAGCTATGAGGGAGCTGATAGTCAAGGTGAGACATCTTCATCCATTTTTGTGAAGGCCTGCTTTTTCCGGGTGCCAATGTGTCTGAGTAACTTTGGGAGGAGAATGCAGTGTTTCCACCTGTGCAGGAGGGGGCATGCCAATGGGGCTTGGCTAAATTGAGGGTGTGCCCAAAGGGTACAAACAATGCCAGCCTAATCTTGGAGTTAGGCTTACTTTTTTTTTTTTAAGCGGTAAAATTTTCTAAGCGTTAGGTTAAATGTGAGGAAATATGTATTTTTTTTGCTGGATTTGAACTCAATCTCAAGTGTCTTAGGAAGTGGAAGGCTGAGGCTCAACTCTGACAGATGTGGTACAAGTAAATAAAACCGGAAGTGATACTTCAGTGCGGCTGTGATTTTAAAAATGATGACACATGAAGTGATAATGCCTTCGTGTTGTCCTTAGTGACTTTTCTACAGAGAACATGGCCTTCCTGACCAGGAGACTTAGTATTGGGAAGAGATTCCATTAGGAAACCTCACGTTGAAGATTTAGGTGGGCCTGGGGCATCACTCTTAGCCAGCCCAGGGTTTATGAGGAGAGAGACGGGTATCTCCCTGGGTGGCTTCTACATCCATTCCTAATGTCTCCCTCATGAGGAACACACTGAGATTGTTCACACTGCAAAGTATGTGCTTGCGTTCCCTCTGATGAAAAGTATTATTGTCACATGACAAATGAATAAAGATTTCAAAGCTAAATCTACATATAAATGTCTCTGAAATGAACTCTTCTGAATGCACTTGGGGGACTGGCTCTGCCAGTGAACAGCATTCTTGTTCCACGGGAATACCAGCCCTTGGTGATCTGAGGCAGGAGAGCCACACAGGCCCCAGAACTGTCCCGGCACCCGGGGAGCCTCTTGGGATGTCCTGGCAGGCTCCTGGAATTGTTAGGATGAAGATGGACTTTGGGGAGAGAGACAAAGAAAGGTGAGGGGGATGCACTTCTTTCTCTGTTTGACCATCGGCTCCTTCTCTCTGCTAGGTCAGAGGACAGAAACTCCCTCTGAGCTGGAAGTATCCAGGAAGCTTTTCAGAGCTCTGGATAGGATTTAAATTCAGGGATGGGGGGAATGCGCAATGATATCTTCATGCTGCAGGTGGGAGACTGTAAGGCTTATTCAGGAAATGGCGAATAGAGGATGTGGCAGAGGGCACAGAGCAGTGGGAATAATAGGGCAGGGTGGGGCTAGTGTGTGCTGGGCCTTGGACGCCAGAGGAGAGTTAACATTTTACTCTGAAGGTTGTGGGAACGAACCATTGGAGGTTTAGGTAATTTGTAGTAGCCAAGGCGCCCTCTTGGCACAATGGTTATACCCTGGACTGCTAGCCAGAAGATGAACAGTTCAAAACCACCAGCCACTCCTCGGGAGAATGACTGGACTTTCTAGTCCTCTACAGAGGTATAGTCTCGGAAACCCAGAGGGGCAGTCCTACCCTATCCTGTAGAGCCATTGTGAGTGCACATGGACTGGATGGCATTGGGTTTGCAGTGGAATGATCACTGGGAAAATTTAGTAAAAGTGTGTAGAATAGATTTTTATGGCTGTAAAAATTGAACACATTTCGAAGTCTTATACTGGAGTATCCTGTTGGCTTTGAGGAATTTTGCTGCTGCTGTTCCATTTTCCCCAAATAGTAATTGATAAAGATATATTTTTGGATTTAAACTTCTTATGGATTTAAAAAGTGTCCCTTAACACATGTACTTGTTTCCCTTGCACACCTCTCCGCCAAGTTACAGTTCTCTGAGAACCTGTGATACCCAGCTGTGGTCCCACAGGTGCAGGGGGAGCCTTGCTGCCCTGCAAATGAAAACACTCTCTGAGCTCTGGGAGGCACTGGAGATCCTTGACTTGGTGCTCCGTCCTCACTGCTCTGCCATTAACTCTGTGTGTCATCAAGCACGTAAAGAAAGACGTGCTCAGAACTTTTGTACCCTCCTGTCTGTTTTTATGTTTATTAAACTGTCCTTATGCTTGTGATTATTTTAAGTAGCTTAGAGATCTTGACTTACCACCCCTAAAATTGTATCCATCTCTTTAAAAATGAACATTTTCCTATGGAGCCAGATTGCATTCCACTGGACAAAGTGGATTAATTAATCTCATAGGCATAATATCGATGCTTGGTTCATATTTAGATTTCTCTTGCCAAAATGTACTTTCCTGATGGCTTGACGGAGACTCCACATCAGCATCTCTTGCTGAGTTTGCTTCTAACAACTTTGGTGTAGTTCACTAACTACTGGTGTAGTTCATCAGTTGGTTCCCACCAAGAGTGAACCATGTACCACAGACCAAAAACACTGCCCCTGGCCACACACCACCCTCACAGCTGTGCTTATGGTTGAGCCCATTGTCAGCCCTAGAGCCCTGCTGACAGAGTGGTTATGCATTGAGCTGCTAACTGCAAGGTCAGCAATTTGAAGCCATTAGCAGATTCTTGGGATAAAAAGCAAGACTTTCTACTCTCATAAGTTCCAGACCCCCCCCCCCCCCACCATTCTACCCTGTCCTATAAGCTTGCTATCAATCAGAATTGACTTAATGATTTTAAGTCTTATTAAATCTATAGTTCCCTTCTCCCCTCTTAATGATAATTTCTTCTCATTGAGTATGCTCTATCTCCTGTGTGCCTAGTCCACTGGAAGTTAGACCTAAGGAGTAAAGTAGAACATTTTGACTAGATTGAGCCCTAGCCATTGCTGTCCCCGTCTGTACTGTTGCTGGACCATAGTGGGCTTGGGGATGGGGAGAGGGTGTTGCTGGGCCTGCCAGCTCCTTCCACCAAGAAAATGAGTCTTTCACTCTTGGGATCAGAAATTTAAACTGGGATAAAGATTTTCCTCATTAACTATTCACCTGTTGGTTTTAACCAGTTGCAGGTCTTTGCGTCACAAATTTCGTTGGACTTGTACCATGTTTTCAAATTCTGTTTCTTCTACAGTTATTAGCTGGAATTCTACAAGAAGAGTTTTCTCTTAGCAGCTGTTTTGATACTCTGAAACAAATTCCTGATGAAAAAGTTAGAAAAGTGCTTAATCTCATGAATTGCTGGCTGTCTCAAAATCAAGTGTTGGCTTATGAGCTGTTTCAAATGGTGACCAATGAGTTGTTTTCTCTCTCTCTCTCTCACACACACACACACACACACACACACACACATATACATACATACATACATACATACATTATGGGTTTATACAGATGCAATGTATTTAATTCAACTAGAAGTTAGTGGTGGTGAAATTGTCCCAACTTTGGCTTGTTATACTCAAACTGACTCCTGTACCTTTTGAAATCTTTCTTTCTGAGACAAGAGTATGCCCCAAGCACTTTTGCCTTCCCTGTCCATTACCTGAAATCCCCATTTCCGTAGGCTCTTTTTAATGGGAAAGGCTTCAAGGTCTTCAACTCTGGCCCCAAATGTGTCCCTTGTTGTTGGAGCAAGGTTACTTCAGAGCACTTTCTGGGCACCGAGCTAGACATAGTATTGTCAGACAAAGCTTATGTTGTATTTTCATAAGTTCATCCTCGTTTAAATTTTTAGCACCAAATTTCACATATTTTTCTGACAATGTCAGATACTTTGGTTGCTGACAGTTATATGGAGTTATTTATTTACACTAAATAAGTCCTTCTAAAATAATGCTAATATAACAACCACCAAAGTACTTTAAATTTTTTCAGCATGATAGCTAGTGAGTGGCCGAGTTTTCCTGTGGATTTTGATTTTCTTCATTTTTTTTAGAAAGCAGTTTTCTTGAGCTATAATTAACATACCAAACAGTAGTTTGCACATATTAAGAATGGTTGTGCGGCCATCACCGTAGTCAGCTTACGTTATTTTTCTGTGATTGTAGTTACAGTTTGTGTTATCTATCTTGTACTAATTCTCGTTTTTGACTTTTTGTTGCTTGTACTTCTTGGCCTACCATTTGTTGTACTGTTTCTGTTCCTGCCTGTCAAGGCTGTCTGAGTAAAAGAGATTTACAAAGCCTTGGAAACCCTGGATAGGGTGGATCTGACTTGGAATGGACTTGATGGCAGAGGGTGTGGATTTTGGTTTTGTGTCCTGGGTGTGAAGTACAGGAAAATACAGCAGCACCATGTTTTAATTGAGCAAATCCTTCAGGGAAGACAGTTCTGCAGGGAAAAGCTCCTCTGTAAGGTTTTAACGAACGTTATGCAGGGCAGACAAAGTCCCTGGGTAGAAGTTTTGTATTAAAGTTTTATTTTAAATAGTTTCACAATCTCTACTGAAAACTACCTGCCTTTAGGAACTATGCGTGGTAAGGAGCCTTGGTTCCAGCAGATGGGGGTGTTAGTGCACAAAAGGCAGCTTTCAGGGATTACAGTGTGTTGGGAAATAACTCCTCTGCCAAAATAGGAAAGGAGGACTTTCCCCTTGAAATTGTCAGTGAGACTGATCAGGAAGGAGTAGGATGAACTGTAGTCCGTTGAAGACTCAGGGGTCTTAAAAGCTTGGTGCTTCTGTGGACAATTAGCCCATCCAGGAGACCTGGTGTAATATTGTAACTGACACATGGATCGAAGGAGCAGTTTCCTGAGATGGAATTTCTGTGTTTTGGAGCCGTTGTTTGTGCTCGCAGTGTGGGTACTATGTCACAGGCAGTGGTGGGATCTATCTTGTATTGATCTTGGCAATTATGTATGCATGTATGTCTGCGCGCTGTATATGTGGGTGTGTCTGACTACCTGGCTTTAAGGCCTTCCACCTACTTCTAGGATTTTCTTATTCTCTTTAAATTAAAGCATCATTTAAAAAAGAGCTAATTTTAAAATGAAATGGCTTTTAAGTAAATTTAGCAAATTTTTTTTGGATTGGTTAAAGTATCTGAAAACTGCTATTTCCCCCTAATTTCCTATTTGTGATCAAACTCTTAACCAAGTGATTGATTTCAAGTCAGAAAAGTGTGTGTCACAATTTGCTGTTCTATGTCATTTGAGAAAGTTCTCTAGGAGATTATAGTTTTATGGCAGTAATACCAACTATTATCAGCAATAAATAGTGGATCTTATCTCACTTTATTACTACAGTTTATGGAATCCCTTATCATTTGTTTGAGTTAGACAAACATATGGTTTGTTTTAAATTGTACCTTGGGAGTGTTGAGGAACTCCTCCTGTTCACTTGGGTCCTCTGGACACATTTGGAAGTTTGTGTGTTTTTGCTTAATAGTTAATTTTTAATTGGTAAATCAGTCCCTACCCACCCCCCCATCCCCTACCCCCCCACACCCCACTATTTGGACTGTACCTATGGACATGAGAGAAGTAGAGAAGTGCGAAAGGAGGCTTCAAAAGTTTGCCATGAGTCAGGATTGTCTGAA